>CAMQQG010000237.1:0-18975 GCA_947034895.1 Rhytidiadelphus loreus | reverse complement strand
GGCCCTCCCCACGCTCGCTTTGCTCTCTGGCCCTCCCCACGCTCGCTTTGCTCTCTGCCTTGCGGCGTGCTTGCCGCAAGGCGTTCGCCAGACTCTCGCGAGCGAGCCCCCCAGGGGCGCGCCAGTGCTGCTGGCGGCCGGGCGCCACCGACATATCCCCTTGCTGATCTGCGCATGCTGTAATGCAGGAAAACGGGGTTGCCTGCGAAGGAAAACCAATGACCGACACGTCTGAAAACCTCATCCTCGAGCACTTGAAGCGATCTCAGGCCGGGCAGGAGCGCATGGAGCGCGAGCTGAAGGAAATCAAGGCGCGGCTCTCGACCCTCGAAGGCGGGCAGGGTTCGATCGTTCAACACCTCGGGCGTCTGGCGAGTTCGATCGCCGGTCAGCAACTTGCGCTCGACCGCATGAGCGACCGGATCGACCGCATCGAGCATCGGCTGGAATTGGCATAACCGGTTTTCTTGTGCTTCTACCCTTGCAACGCCAGCATTGATTCCTCGCGCACTTCCAGCGGCATGAAAGAGGCTGCCGCCGCATTGCGCATGAATTGAATCAGTTCGGGCTCGGTCAGCCCGGTCTGCTCGTGAACCGCCTGCAACTCGCCGCTCAGCGTCACGCCCGACATCAGCCGGTTGTCGGTCGAGCACGACACCGACAGGCCGGCCTCGAACATCGCCTTGATCGGGTGTTCGGCGAGCGAGGCGAAGGCGCCGGTGTGGATGTTGCTGGTCGGGCAGACCTCGAAGTGCAGGCCGAGGTGCCGGGCCGCGTCGACCTGTTGCGCGATCTGCGCCGGGCTCGCGCCGGTCATGATGTGGACGCCGTGGCCGATCCGGGTCGCGCCGAGGGCCGCGGCTTCGAGGACACGGGCGCCGGCATCGGCTTCGCCGGCGTGGCAGGTCAGGCCGAGCCCGGCGTCACGGGCACAGGCGAACGCGGCCGCGTGCGGCGTCGGCGGGAAGCCGAGTTCGGCGCCGGCCAGGTCGAAACCGATGACGCCGCGTTGCCGGTGGCGCGCGGCGAGCCGGGCGCTGCGCAAGGTTTCTTCCGGCGGGTCGGTGCGCATGGCGCAGACGATCAGGCCGCAGGGCAGGGCGCTGCGGGCGAGGCCGGCGACCAGCGACTCGACCACCGCGTCGCCCGCCATGCCGAACGGCTCCAGCAGCAGCGGCGCGATGCGGAATTCCGCCAGCACGCATCCGTCGGCACGGGCGTCCTCCGCGGCTTCGAAAGCGACCCGTTCGCAGGCCTCGGGCGACGCCATCGCCGCCACCGTCAACGCGAAGCCGCGCAGGTAGCGCTCGAGGCTTCCGGAGTCGGCGTTCGCCTGCATCCAGGTGGCCAGTGCGTCGGCGTCGTCCGCCGGCACGGCGAGGCCGCGGGCCCGGCACAATTCCAGCAGGGTCTGCGGCCGCAAGCCACCGTCGAGGTGTTCGTGCAGCAAGACCTTGGGAAGGAGGGTCCAGGGCGAGTGCGCAGGGGTCACGGGGGGAGCTTCTGTCAGGTTCGGAGGTCATGGCGCAATGCAGGATTTGCGCCACTGAGGTCGACGCCGCGCGCAGCCTCGGGCTCGCTTCCTGCTAACGGCAAAGAGGCTGTCCGCAAGCAGTGCCGCCCGATTCCTGTTTTGCCGCATCATTCCGTTCTCGCTCACCGTTCCCACCGACCACGATCATGAACTTCTCCTGCCGCTTCGGCCTGCTGGTCATCGCCCTCGGCGCCGCAGGCCTCGCTCGTGCCCAACCGGCGGTCATCTACGACATGGGCGGCAAGTTCGACAAGTCGTTCAACGAGGCCGCCTACCGCGGCGTCGAGCGCTGGAAGAAGGAAACCGGCAAGCCTTATCTGGAATTCGAGATCTCCAACGAAACCCAGCGCGAGCAGGCGCTGCGGCGCATGGCCGAGCGCGGTGCCAGCCCGATCATCGGCATCGGCTTCGGGCAGGCGGCAGCGATGGACAAGATCGCCAAGGAATTTCCGAAGCTGCATTTCGCGCTGATCGACATGGTGGTGCAGCAGCCGAACGTGCAGTCGATCGTCTTTCGCGAACAGGAGGGCAGTTTCCTGGTCGGCATGATGGCCGAGCTCGCCAGCAAGACGGGCAAGGTCGGCTTCGTCGGCGGCATGGACATCCCGCTGATCCGCCGCTTCCAGTGCGGCTACGAGCAGGGCGTGAAGTACGCGAACCCGAAGGCCGAAGTCTTCGCCAACATGACCGGCACCACCGGCGCCGCCTGGGCCGACCCGGGGCGCGGCGGCGAACTGGCGAAGGCGCAGTTCGGCAAGGGCGCCGATGTGGTCTTCGCCGCGGCCGGCGCGACCGGCATCGGCGTCTACCAGGCCGCCAAGGACGCCGGCAAACTCGCGATCGGCGTCGACAGCAACCAGAACCACCTGCAGCCCGGCACCATGCTGACCTCGATGATGAAGCGCGTCGATGTCGCGGTCTACCAGGCCATCACCGACTGGAAGCCGGGGGTCACGGTGCTCGGCCTGAAGGAGGGCGGCATCGACTATGCGATGGACGAGAACAATGCCAGGCTGGTCAGTGCCGACATGAAGAAAAAGGTCGACGCCGCCAAGGCCGACATCATCGACGGCAAGATCAAGGTCGTCGACTACATGACGAACAACGCCTGCAAATATTGATGCGGGCGCCCGGTGGTCGCGGTGCCTGGCCGACCCTTTCCGTCGAGGGGCGTTGGTTTTGCGCCTTCCCCCTCTGGGGGAAGGTTGGGATGGGGGCTCGCTCGTCCGACGCAGCGGTGGCGGGGCGGGCCCCCACCCCAACCCTCCCCCAGCGGGGGAGGGAGTCGGCGCGGGTGTCCACCCTCCCTCAGCGGGCGAGAGGGTCGACGCGGGTGCGGCACGGTGATTGAGCCGTTGCGTCCTGACACCGCGTCCGTCGCCGTGGCGATGACTGGCATCACCAAGCGCTTCGGCGCCGTGCTCGCCAACGACGCCGTCGACCTGACGGTGCATGCCGGCTCGGTGCACGGGCTGGTCGGCGAGAACGGCGCGGGCAAGAGCACGCTGATGTCGGTGCTCTACGGTTTCTACACCGCCGACAGCGGCAGCATCCAGGTCTTCGGCCGACCGGCGCTGATCCGCAACGCCCACGAGGCCATCGCACTCGGTCTCGGCATGGTGCATCAGCACTTCATGCTCGTCGAGACGCTGAGTGCGATCGACAACGTCATGCTCGGCGCCGAGCCGCATGTGCTGTTGCGCCGCGCCGAGCGAGAGGTGCGGGGCAAGCTGCTCGCGTTGATGGCGTCGACCGGCCTGCAGGTGCCGCTGGATGCCCAGGTCGGCGACTTGTCGGTCGGCGACCGGCAGCGTCTGGAGATCCTGAAGGCGCTCTTTCGCGGCGCAAAAATCCTGATCCTGGACGAGCCGACGGCGGTGCTGACGCCGCAGGAAACCGAGGCGCTCTTCGAGGTGCTCGCCCGGTTGCGCGCGCAGGGCACGACCGTGATCCTGATCACCCACAAGCTGAAGGAAGTGATCCGCCTCTGCGACCACGTCACCGTGATGCGCGGCGGCCGCGTCGTCGCGCAGATGCCCATCGCCGAGGCCTCGACGGAAAGCCTGGCCGAGGCGATGGTCGGCCGCAAGGTCGCGCTCGGTCGCCAGGGCGATGCGGGCACCACCGCACCGGGCGCGGTCGTGCTGGCGGCCCACGGCATCGTGGTGCGCGACGTCCTCGGCGTGACGCGGCTGCAGGGTGTCGACCTGACGCTGCGGGCGGGCGAGATCGTCGGCGTCGCCGGGGTCGCCGGCAACGGCCAGAGCGAGTTGCTCGACGTGCTGTCGGGCCTGCAGGCGCCTCAGTCGGGCCGGCTCACGCTCGGCGAAGAATCGTTCGTGCCGGCCCGCTGGCTCGACCCGCACGCCGCCCGCCGCCTCGGCCTGGCACACGTGCCCGAGGACCGCCACGCCCGCGCCCTGGTGATGAACTTCGCAGCCTGGGAATCGGCGGTGCTCGGCTACGAAGGCCTGCCCGACTACAGCCGACGCGGCTGGATGCTGCACCGGAAGATGCGCCAGGCGACCGCGGCGTTGATGGAGCGCTTCGACGTCCGGCCGCGCAACCCGGCGCTCGTGAGCTCCAAGTTCTCCGGCGGCAATCAGCAAAAGCTCGTCCTCGCCCGCGAGCTCGGCCAGGCGCCGCGCGTGCTGCTGGTCGGCCAGCCGACCCGCGGCGTCGACATCGGTGCGATCGAATTCATCCATGCGCAACTGCGCCGGCTCCGCGACGCCGGTGGTGCCCTGCTGGTGGTGTCGAGCGAGCTGGATGAAATCCTGGCGCTCGCCGACCGGGTGATCGTGATGAACGAAGGCCGGATCACCGGCGAACTGCCGATCTCGGAATGCAACGAACGCCGGCTGGGGGTGTTGATGACCGAGACGCGGTCGACCTCGGTTCGCGACGGCGTCGCCGCCTGAAGTCGATGGGCGAATCGCAGGCCCTTCCCCGCTGGGCCGACGTGCTGCTGCTGCCCCTGGTCAACCTGGCCATCGCGCTCGTCGCCGCCGGCCTGGTCGTCGCGCTGATCGGCGAGAGCCCGACGCAGGTCCTCGGCCTGCTGATCCGCGGTGCGTTCGGCACGGAGCGGGGCCTCTCGTACACGCTCTACTACGCGACCACCTTCATCTTCACCGGCCTGGCCGTGGCCGTCGCGTTCCACGGCGGCCTCTTCAACATCGGTGCCGAAGGTCAGGCGACGCTCGGCGGCCTCGGCACCGGCCTGGTCGCGCTCTGGCTGTCGCCCCGCCTGCCCGCGCCGGTGCTCTTGCCGCTGATGATGATCGCGGGCGCGCTCTTCGGCATGGCCTGGGCGGCGGTGCCGGCCTACCTGCAGGCGCACCGCGGCAGTCACATCGTCATCACGACGATCATGTTCAATTTTCTCGCCAGCACCCTGCTCGTCTACCTGCTGGTGAACAAGCTGAAGGCGCCTGGCGGCATGTCGGTCGAGAGCGCGCCGTTCGGCCCGGCGGCGCACCTGCCGGGCATGAACGAGGCGCTGGCCTGGGTCGGCATCGAGTGGCCGTCGTCACCGCTCAACATCAGCCTCTTCATCGCGATCGCGGCGGCGCTCGGCGTGCAGGCGCTGCTCTGGCACAGCCGGGCCGGCTACCGGCTGCGGGCGGTGGGTTCGAGCGAGGGCGCGGCGGCCTACGCGGGCATCGATCCGAAGCGCCAGATCATTCTGTCGATGGCGATTTCCGGTGCCCTGGCGGGGCTGGTCGGCATGAACGAGATCGCCGGTGTCAACGGCAAGCTGCTGCTCGACTTCGTCGCCGGCGCCGGCTTCACCGGCATCGCGGTGGCGGTGATGGGCCGCAACCACCCGTTCGGCATCGTGCTCGCGAGCCTCTTGTTCGGGGCGCTGTTCCAGGGCGGCGCCGAGGTCAGCTTCGACATCCCCACCTTCAGCCGCGACATGGTGGTGATGCTGCAGGGCTTCATCGTCCTGTTTTCGGGGGCGCTCGCCTATGTGACGGCGCCCTGGGTCGGTCGCGCGGTCGCCTGGACGACCCGTCGCGTCGGCCGCGGTGTCGAACGAAAGACGGCCCATGGATGAGGCCCTGATCGGCGCCCTGATCGCGTCGACCTTGCGGGTCGCGACGCCGCTGATCTTCGGCGCGCTGGCCGGGCTGCTCGCCGAGCGCTCCGGCGTCGTCGACATCGGCCTGGAAGGCAAGATGCTGTTCGCCGCGTTCTCCGCCGGTGCCGGCGGCGCGGTGTTCGGCTCGACGGCGATCGCGCTGGCGCTCGCGATCGGGGTCGCGGTGGCGCTGTCCTGGCTGCACGGCTTCGCCTGCGTCAGCCACCGCGGCGACCAGGTCGTCTCCGGCATGGCGATCGACATCATCGCTGCCGGGATGACGATCGTCCTCGGCATCGCCTGGTTCCATCAGGGCGGGCAGACGCCACCGGTCAGCGATGCGGTGCGCATCCATGCGCTCTGGCCCGGGGCGACCGCGGCGCTGCAAGCGGCGCCTGCGGTCGGGCCCTTCCTCGCTGCCATCGTGGGCGACGGCCTGTTGAGCCACAACGCCCTCGTCTATGTCGCGCTGGCACTGGTCGGCGCCGTCTGGTGGCTGCTCTACCGCACGCGCTTCGGCCTGCGCCTGCGGGCGGTCGGCGAGAACCCGCACATGGTGGATGCGGCGGGCGTGTCGGTGCTGCGGCTGCGCTATGCGGCGCTGACCTTGAACGGTGTGCTCTGCGGCCTGGCCGGCAGCTACCTGGTGCTGGCGCAGAATGCCTCGTTCTCGCCGAACATGACCGCAGGGCGGGGCTACATGGCGCTGGCCGCGATGATCTTCGGCAAATGGCGGCCGCTGCCTGCGCTCGCCGCCTGCCTGTTGTTCGGCTTCCTCGACGCGGCGGCGATCCGCTTGCAGGGCGTGCGGTTGCCGGGGGTCGGCGAGGTGCCGGTGCAGGCGGTGCAAGCCTTGCCGTACCTGTTGACGGTGGTGTTGCTGGCCGGGTTCATCGGCCGTACCGTAGCGCCGAAAGCGCTCGGCCGGCCTTATCTCAAAGAGCGTTGAAGGAGCGCTGACGTGGCGTTGCCCCCACCCGACGAATCGGCGCTGACCGACGACCAGCGCTCCGCCTTGCTGCAGGCCGCCCGCGCCGCGCAGTCGCAGGCCTATGCGCCTTATTCAAACTTTCACGTCGGCGCTGCGGTGCTCGACGAGCAGGGCCGCATCCACGCCGGCTGCAACGTCGAGAACGCCGCCTATCCGCAGGGCGTCTGCGCCGAGGCCGGCGCCCTGAGCGCGATGGTGCTGGCCGGCGGCAGGCAGGTACGGGCGGTCGCGGTCGTCGGCGACGGCGCCGGGTTGGTGACGCCCTGCGGCGGCTGCCGGCAAAAGCTGCGCGAGTTCGCGGCACCCGCCACGCCCATCCTCGTCGGCGACAGCGAGCGCCTGCGCGCCTCCTTCACGCTCGACCAATTGCTGCCCGAGAGTTTCGGGCCGGAGCACCTCATCCGCGTGACGAATGAACCATGACGAACGACTCCGCCCTGTCCGACCCGACGTCGAACGCCACCCTGCAGATCCGTCGACGCGCACCGCAGGCGAAGCCGCGAATCGCGCTGGTCCTCGGCTCCGGCTGGGGTGGCGTGACCGCCCACATCGAGGCGCCGCTGCGCATCCCGTATGCCGAACTCGACGGCTTTCCGCAGAGCGCGCTGGCCGGAACTCTGGCTCGGCCGGATCGGGCGGCACGAGGTCGCGGTGATGAGTGGCCGCACCCACGTCTACGAGCGTGACGACGCGCAGGGCATGCGCACGCCGCTGCGCGCCCTGCGCGCCCTCGGCTGCGAGGTGCTGGTGCAGACCAACGCCGCCGGCAGCATGCGCGCCGACGTGCCGGCCGGCAGCCTGATGGTGCTGTCCGACCACATCAATCTGTCGCAACGCTCGCCGTTGGTCGGCGAGCCGGGCTCGGAGCGTTTCGTCTCGCTGGTCGACGCCTACGACCCACGGCTGCGTGCCACCGCCCATGCGGTCGCGAGCCAGAGCGGCGTGACCTTGCGCGAGGGCGTCTTCGCCTGGTACCTCGGCCCGCAGTTCGAGACGCCGGCGGAGATCCGCATGTTCCAGCGGCTCGGCGCCGACGCCGTCGGCATGAGCACCGTGCCCGAAACCATCCTCGCGCGCCACGCCGGCATGCGGGTGCTGGCGATGTCGCTGCTGACCAACATGGCCGCGGGCCTGTCGAACGAGTCGCTCAGCCATGCGCACACGCTGTCCCAGGCCGCGGCGGCGAGCGGCGTCGCCAGCCGGCTGCTCGCGGGCGTGATCGCGGCAATCGAACTTTGACGCCGACAATGCGCGCATGACCGACCAGCCGGACCTCACCCGCACCGCCCGCATCGCGCTCGCCTGCCTGGATTTGACCAGCCTCAACGAGGCCGACACCGAGGTGGACGTCTCCCGCCTCTGCGAACGGGCGCAGGGCCGCTTCGGCCCGGTCGCGGCGGTCTGCGTCTGGCCGCGCTTCGCGGCATTGGCGCGACGCGAATTGCCGCCTGGGGTCGCCGTGGCGGCGGTCGCCAACTTCCCCGACGGCAGCGCCGACGTCGAACGCGCCGTTCGCGACGCGCGGCAGATCGTCGCCAGCGGTGCGCAGGAAGTCGACGTGGTGTTGCCGTTCGCTGCCCTGCAGGCGGGCGACCTGACGGCCGTCGCCGCCGTGCTCGACGCCGTGCGCCGCGCCTGCGACGGTCTCGTGCTGAAGGTGATCCTGGAAACCGGCGTGCTCGCCGACGACGCGCTGATCGCCCAGGCGTCGCGCCTCGCCCTCGACGCCGGCGCCGACTTCCTGAAGACGAGCACCGGCAAGACGCCGGTCAGCGCGACGCCGCAGGCGCTGCGGACGATGCTGGGCGTGATCGCGGCCGACCGGGAGCGTTCGACCCGCGTCGGCGTCAAGGCCTCCGGTGGCATCCGCAGCGTCGCCGAGGCCGCGGTCCACCTGGCGCTGGTCGAAGAGTTCCTCGGTGCGGACGCGCTCGTGCCCGGCCGCTTCCGGATCGGTGCCAGCAGTCTGCTGACCGACATCGAGGCGGTGCTGGGCGGTGACTTGCGCTCGCGGCCGGCGGCCGGCACCTACTGACGCCGCCATGCTCGCCCAGGAAATCATCCGCGCCAAACGCGACGGCCAGGCGCTGCCGGCCGCCGCGATCGAAGCGTTCGTCCGCGGCCTGGTGGATGCGTCCTGGAGCGAGGCGCAGGCCGCCGCGATGGCGATGGCGGTCTTCTTCAACGGCATGTCGACCGAGGAGACGGCGCTGCTGACCCGCGCGATGACGCGCTCCGGCGACCTGCTCGACTGGTCGGCCGCCCACCTCGGCGGCCCGATCCTCGACAAGCATTCGACCGGCGGTGTCGGCGACAAGGTGAGCCTGCTGCTCGCGCCGATCGTCGCGGCCTGCGGCGGCTTCGTGCCGATGATTTCCGGCCGCGGCCTCGGCCACACCGGCGGCACGCTCGACAAGCTGGAGAGCATCCCCGGCTACCGCACCGCGGTCGACGCCAGCACGCTGCGCCAGGCCGTGCAGCGCGCCGGTTGCGCGATCGTCGGCGCGACGGCCGAACTGGCACCGGCCGACCGCCGGCTCTATGCGATCCGCGACGTGACCGCGACCGTCGAATCGCTGCCGATGATCACCGCCAGCATCCTGTCGAAGAAGCTGGCGGCCGGGCCTGCACGGCCTGGTGATGGACGTGAAGACCGGCAACGGCTCGTTTTCCGCCGGCCGGCCGCGGCGAGGCCGACACGCTGGCCCGGTCGCTGGTGCGCGTCGCCCAGGGCGCCGGCTTGCCGACCCGCGCCTGGATCACCGACATGAACCAGGTGCTCGGCCGCAGCTGCGGCAATGCGGTCGAGGTGCACGAGGCGCTGGCCTTCCTCAGCGGCCGGCGCCGCGAGCCGCGGCTGCGCGAAGTCACGCGCACGCTCAGCGCCGAGCTGCTGCTGATCGGCGGCATCGCGGTCGACGTCGGCGAGGCGCTGGCGCGTGTCGACCAGGTGCTCGCCGACGGGCGCGCGATGGAGCACTTCGCGCGCATGGTCGCGGCCCTCGGCGGCCCGGCCGATTTCGTCGAACGACCGCTCGCGTACCTCGACGACGCACCGTCGCAGCTCGCCGTGCTCGCGCCGCGCGGCGGCTGGATCGTCGGCATGGCGACCCGCGAGATCGGGTTGCTCGTCATCGAACTCGGCGGCGGCCGCAAGCAGGCAGGCGACAAGATCGACCCCCGTGTCGGCATCACCGAGATCGCGCCGGTCGGCCAGCGCGTCGCGGCCGGCGACCTGCTGGCGATCGTCCATGCGGCAGACCCCGCTGCCGCGGCCGTCGCCCGCAGCCGCTTCGCCCCACTGGTCGACATCGGCGACGAGGCGCTGGCCCTGGCGCCGGTCATGATCGATCGCCTGACGGCCTGAATCTTTGTCGATCCACGTCATGAAAATCCTCTTCGACACCGACCCGGGCATCGACGATGCGATGGCGCTCTTGATGCTGGCCCGCGACCCGCGCGCGGAACTGGTCGGCATCACGACCGTGTTCGGCAATGCGTTGATCGACACCACCACCCGCAACGCGCTCGCGTTGTGCGAACGTTTCGGAATCGACGTGCCGGTGGCCCGCGGCGCGGCCCAGGCGCTGACCTTGATGCCGCGCGACTTTCCGGTCGCGATCCATGGCCACGACGGCCTCGGCAACGTCGGCCTGGCCGCTGCCCGCTCGCGGCAGGCGGAGCCGCTCGCGGCGGCGCCATTCATCAGCGCGATGGCGCGCCGGCATGCCGGCGAACTGACGCTCGTCGCCGTCGGCCCGCTGACGAATCTGGCGCTGGCGCTGCAGCTCGACCCGGGGCTGGTCGACCAGGTGCAGCGGGTCGTCGTCATGGGCGGCGCCTTCGGCACCCGGGGCCACGGCGGCAACGTCTCGCCGGTCGCCGAGGCCAACATCGCCAACGACCCGCACGCCGCCGACCTCGTCTTCACCGCCCGCTGGCCGGTGACCTTGGTCGGCCTCGACGTGACGCACGAAGTCCTGTTGAGCACCGACTACCTGGCCGCGCTCGGCCAGGATGGGGGCGAGGAGGGCGACTTCATCTGGCAAATCACCCGCTGCTACGAGGATTTCTACAACGTCCGCACCGGCGGCGGCATCTACTCGCACGATGCGAGTGCGGTGGCGTGCGCGCTCGACCCCAGCCCGTTTCAGAGGCGCGAGGGCGCCGTTCGCGTCGTCACCGAAGGCATCGCCTCCGGGCAGACGATCCAGTCGGTGTCGGGGACGGTGTACCCGGCCCGGGACTGGCAGGGGTTCCCGGCGCAGTCGGTGTGCGTGGGTGTCGATGCGGAGCGGCTGCGGCGCGAATTTCGGGCGTGCTTCGCGAGCCGATGAGGGCGCCGTCCCCGAGGTGAGTCGATCGAACGCGCGGTGTGGGTGAGTGGGGTGCGGTTGCGAACACGGTCACCCGCCTCGACCGGTGCACTGTGTAACTGTCGGAATACATTGCCTGGCAGGATCTTTGCTGAGTGCAGGTTTGTGTCGGCAGGTGTCGATCCCACGAATCCAAAGGCGTTCCCTCTCCATGCGTCCGTTTCTGCTCAACGCCATCACCCTCGCGACACTTGCCGTCTGTGCCGCCCTCCCGACCGCTCATGCGCAAACGCAGCCGGCGAGCGAACTGGAAAAGGTCATCGTGACCGGCCAGGGTGACAAGCTCGGCACCGGCTTGCTGGTCAATGAAGACGCGCCCAAGTCGCGCAGTTCGGTGACCAAGGCGCAACTCGACAAGACGCGCTCCAGCGGCAACCCGTTCCAGGCCTTGTCGCTGCTGCCGGGCATCAACAGCTCCAGCTACGACGCGACCGGCCTGTTCGGCGGCAACCTGCGGGTGCGCGGGTTCAACAGCGACCAGATGGGCTTCACCGTCAACGGCGCGCCGGTCAACGATTCGGGCAGTTTCTCTGTCTTTCCGCAGGAGTACATCGACCAGGAAGACCTCTGCTCGCTCTTCGTGACGCAGGGCGCGGCCGATGCCGATGCGCCGCATGTCGGCGCCGCGGGCGGCAACGTCGGCATCATTTCCTGTTCGCCGGAAGATGGGCAGCGCACCCGCTTCGCGCTCTCCGGCGGCCAGCTCGGGTATCACCGCTTCTACGCCCGGGTCGATACCGGCAAGGTCGGCGACTTCAAGGCCTTCGTCTCGGTGTCCCAATCCGAAGCCCACAAATGGAAGGGTTACGGCGAGGCCAATCGCAACCACCTGGATGCCGCGGCCGAGTACGCGCTCGGCGGTGGCGACCTGCTGACCGGCAGCTTCCTGTACAACCACGCGGTCAACAACAACTTCCTGGCCGCGACGCCAGCCACTTTCGCCGCCAATTACTACGCCGACTTCGGCAACACCGTGCCGCAGCACGTGCCGCCGGTCAACGGCACAGCGCAGGTCGACAAGATCCCGCAGCCGAACTACGCCGGCTATTCGCTCAACCCGTTCGACGACGCGCTGCTGACCGGCAAGGGCAGCTTCAATCTCAGCGACCGCTTGAAGCTCGAAGTCCAGCCGTACTTCTGGTATGGATTCGGCACGGGCGGCAACCAGCAGGTGCTGCTCAGCGAGTCGTCCCGCGGCAGCGCGCTGCACGGTGGCCTTGCCGACATCAACGGCGATGGCGACACGAACGACACGGTGCTCGTCTACCGCGGCAGCCTGACCCAGACCTTGCGGCCGGGCATCACCGCCAACCTGAGTTACACGCTCGACAACCAGAAGATCAGCGGCGGCATCTGGTTGGAGCGCGCGCACCACCGGCAGACCGCACCGGCCACGCGGGTCGACAACGCCGGCAACATCGGCGACATCTGGCTTGCGAGCAACGTGCTGACGTACAACGATGGCAGCGAATATCAGAATCGAAACTGGTTGACCGTCTCGACCGGCGAGTCGGTCTTCGTGCAGGACGCGGTCGACCTTCTCGACCACCGATTGACCATCACGCCATCGATCAGCTACCGCCGCCTCAACCGTGACTTCCACAACTACGCCAATTCCGGCGTCAACGGCGGTGTGAATTACCAGATTTTGCAGAGCTTTTCGAAGCCGTTGCCGAGCCTGGGGATCAGCTTGCAGGCGACCGACCGGGTCCAGGTGTTCGCCAGTGCCCAGCAGAGCTTCCGGGTGCCGAGCAACTTCGAATACGGCAACCTGGCCCGCGGCACGACCTACGTCAACGGCGTCGGCACCGCGACCGGTATGGCCGACCTCGGCGTGAAGCCCGAGACCGCGATCAACTTCGATCTCGGCACCCGCTACCGGGGCGACTGGTTCTCGGGCTCGGCGACGGTGTTCCTGAACAAGTTCAAGGACCGAATCGCGTCGAGCTACAACTTCATCGACCTTTCGACGACCGACACCAACGTCGGCCCGTCGACCGCCAAGGGCGTGGAAATCGAAGCCGGTACGGTGCCGATCAACGGCTTCAGCGGCTACATCTCGGGCAGCTACATCAAGAGCACGATCACGGACAACTTGCTGAAAGCGCCCGTCGGAGGCACGTTGGTGTACTACAACACCGCCGGCAAGCAGTTTCCCGACACGCCGAAGGGCATGGCGGCAGCGTCCGTCCAGTACGCCAGCGGGCGGGTCCTGCTGAACCTGTCGGGCAAGTACACGAGCGCCCGCTCGCTGACCTTGAGCGACGACGTGATCATCAAGGGCTTCACCACCTTCGACCTGAACGCCGCCTACCAATTCCCGAACCCGAGCGGCACCGGCTTCAAGAATCCCATCCTCCGGTTGAACGTCAGCAATCTGTTGAATCGAAAGTATCTGTTGGCCAACGCCGGCAGCGGCTCGAACGTGACGCCGGATGCCAGCGGCAACCCGGTCGCCTACGCGGGCGCGCCGCGCTTCTCGAGCGTGACCTTCCAGGTCGACTATTGACCGGCTCACAGGACGCCACGGTCGCCGGTGGCGCGACATGACATGACGACGACCCTCCGGCGCGCAGGCCACCTTCTGGCCGCTGCGCTGCTCGCTCTTTCAGGTCTTGCGGCGACCGGCCCGGCAGACGCCGCGAAACCCGTCTTGCTGCGCCTGATCGGCATCAACGACTTCCACGGCAACCTGGAATCGACCGGCTTGACGCTGACGCTCGACGACGCGCCCGGACAGACAGGTGCCAGGCCGCTGCGTGTGCCGCTCGGCGGCGCGGCGGCGAACGCCGGGCTGGTGGAAAGCCTGCGGGCTGGCGCGCCGCACAGCCTGATGCTGTCCTCGGGCGACCTGATCGGTACCTCGCCGATGGTCTCGACGCTGTTTCGGCACGAGTCGACGGTCGAGGTGATGAACGCGATCGGCCTGGAACTGAGCGCGACCGGCAACCACGAGTACGACGCCGGCATCACCGAACTGAAGCGCGTCGCGGGCGGCGGATGTGCGGCGCCGGTGACGGATTCGATTGTCGCCTCGTGTGCGCTCGGGCCGTATGGCGGCGCGAACTACCCGCTACTGGCGGCCAACGTGCAGGATACCGCCGGCCAGCCGGTGTTCGCGCCCTATGTGGTCAAACGCTACGCCGGCATTCCGGTCGGCATCATCGGTGCGGTGACGCGGACGACGCCGTCGATCGTCATCCCGTCCGGCGTCGCCGGCTTGGCGTTCACCGACGAAGCCGACGCGATCAACCGCGCCGCGCGGGAGCTGCGGGCGAAGGGTGTGCGCGCGATCGTCGTGACGATTCACGAAGGCGGCGAACTCGGCACGTCGGGGCACCGCGGCGACTGGAACGACGCCTCCTGCCCGGACCGGCACGGCCGGATCTTCGACATCGCCGCCCGCCTCGTGCCCGAGATCAGCGTCATCTTCTCCGCCCACACCCACCAGGGCTACCGCTGCGTCGTGGGCGGCCGCACGATCATTCAGAGTACGTCGTATGGGCGCGGCATGTCGGTGGTCGATGTGCAACTCGACCCGCGGACCGGCAGGATCATCCCGTCGCGCACCCGCAGCATCAATCTGCCGGTCGTCAACGACAGCACCCCCGCCGAGTTGCGTGAGCGCCTCGCCTCGGAGCTGCCCGCCCCCTATGCCGACATCCTGCGCACGACCCGCCCGGACCCGGCCATCGCGGCGATGGTCGCGAAGTACGCCGCGGTCGTCGCCCCGACGGGGCAACGGCAGGTCGGCACGGTCGGCGGCGACTTTCGTCGGGCCCGCGATGGCGACAGCCCCGCCGGCCGGCTGATCGCCGACTCGCAACTCGCCGCGACCCGGTCGGCCGAGCGCGGTGGCGCCCGGATCGCCTTCATGAACCCGGGCGGCATCCGGTCCGACCTCGAATGTCAGGCCACGGCGCCGCCGTGCGCCGTGACCTTCGGGCAGATTTTCGCGATGCAGCCGTTCGGCAACTCGCTCGTGGTGATGACGCTGACGGGCGCCCAGCTGAAAGCCCTGCTCGAATCGCAGAAAGGGGCCGACCGCACGACCTTCCTGCAACCGTCCGAGGGCTTCACTTATGGCTGGAAAGCCGACGCGGCCGACGGCGATCGGGCGCGCGACCTGCGTCTGGACGGTGAACCCGTCGTCGCCGACCAGGCCTACCGCGTCACCGTCAACAACTTCATGGCCGAGGGCGGCGACGGCTTTCTGACCTTGACGCAGGGCACCGCCCGGGTGGGTGGCACGACGGATCTCGATGCCATTCTCGACTATCTGAAGCCGCCTGCCGAGCGGGCGCCGATCGCGCACGGGAGGGTGACGCTGTTGCCTTGACGGTCAGGTCGCGGCAAATAACGCTTGCGGAAAATACTGGATGAAATTACAGTACCCGAAAGCGAGGACTTCATGGACCCGACCCTGCGCCAGCACTATCGCCCCGACGGCCCGGCCGTCGTTCGCATGCCCAAGTGGCTGCGCCGACTATGGGGTTGGTGTTGACCGCGTCCGGCCGGCGATGGCGGGTTGCCGGCAGTCAGAAATCGATGATGTCGCCGTCCTGAAGCGGGATGAAATCGCCTCGACCAACAGGCAGGCATGGGAGATCGCGTCCACACCCGCTGCCACCACCTCCGAGGGCTTGGCGGGGTAGAGGGTGGCATGGGCCCAGACGAGAAGCTGTTGCCGATGCGCCTCCGCGAGCGCCGGTGCCATCGATGAGCGTGGCATGACGGTAGAGAACCATAGCGCCACTGTCCGGCGGCGCGAAGGGGGTGGGGGCGCCCGCCCACGCCAGGAGGTGGCCGAACGAGGCGAGTACCGTGATCGCGACCAGGCGCCTGCGCGGCAGAAGAGGTCGAAGCGAAACGAGTGGCAGCGGGTTCCACTCGGGCCCAGGTATGAGGCGCATGCCGGTTGTCGGTGAAGTGCCGATCAATGCCCCGCACCGTCCCGCGTCGAGTTCAACAGCTTGTCGGTGTACGCGATCGCGATCGCCGACAGCAGGAAGGCGATGTGGATGATCGTCTGCCACATCAGCACCTTCTCGCTGTAGTTGCCGGCGTTGATGAAGGTCTTCAGCAGGTGGATCGAGCTGATGCCGATGATCGCGGTGCCGAGCTTGACCTTCAGCACCGACGCGTTGACATGGCTCAGCCACTCGGGCTCGTCCGGGTGGCCTTCGAGCCGCATGCGGCTGACGAAGGTCTCGTAGCCGCCGACGATCACCATGATCAGCAGGTTGGAGATCATCACCACGTCGATCAGCGCCAGCACCGCCAGCATGATCACCGTCTCGGTCAGCTTCGGCAGCTGCTGGCCGACGACGTGGCCGGCCGCGTCGACCAGGTTCGGGAACTGGTAGCCCATGCCCTCGACCAGCGCCGCGAGCGCCGCCTCGTTGCCGAACGCGGCCTCGACCAGGTGCACCAGCTCGACCCAGAAATGAAACACGTAGACGCACTGGGCGAGGATCAGCCCGAGGTAGAGCGGCATCTGCAGCCAGCGGCTGGCGAAGATGAAGGCCGGCAGCGGTCGGAGGCGGACCGTGTTCGTGGCGGTGGCCGGCGTTGACGAATCGGGGATCAAAGCCATGCGGGCGGGTTCCAGGTGAAGGCGGCGCACCCGAGGGCAAGTCCGCCTGCCGGGAATTCTAGTGTCGGGGTATTCTGCGGTTCTGCGTTCCCTGGAGACATCGATGAGCGACACCTCGACCCCTGCGTTGCCGGTTTCCCCGCAGAGCAGCCAGGCCCCGACCGTCTACCTGCCGCCGGCCGCGATCATGGCCCGGGCGCATGTCTCGGGCATGGCGGCCTATCAAGCGCTGGTCGACGAGGCGGACGCCGACCACGAGGCGTTCTGGGCGCGGCAGGCGCGCGAACTGCTGAGCTGGAAGACGCCGTTCACGACGGTGCTGAACGACAGCGAGGCGCCGTTCTTCAAATGGTTCGAAGACGGCACCCTGAACGCGTCGTACAACTGCCTCGACCGGCAGGTCGACGCGGGCCTCGGCGACAAGACGGCGCTGATCTTCGAGGCCGACGACGGTACGGTCACCACCGTCACCTACCGCGACCTGCTCGCCCGCACCTGCCGGCTCGCCAACGCGCTGAAGGCCCGCGGCGTCGGCAAGGGCGACCGCGTCATCATCTACCTCGGCATGTCGATCGAAGGCGTCGTCGCGATGCAGGCCTGCGCGCGCATCGGTGCCACGCACTCGGTGGTCTTCGGTGGCTTCTCGGCGCAGAGCCTGCGCGACCGCATCGAGGACACCGGCGCCGTGATGGTCATCACCGCCGACGAACAGCTGCGCGGCGGCAAGGCGCTGCCGCTGAAGGCGATCGTCGACGACGCCCTGGCGCAGCCGGGCTGCGCCTCGGTGAAGGAGGTGATCGTCTACCGCCGCACCGGCGGCAAGGTCGCCTGGCACGAGGCGCGCGACCACTGGCTGCACGACGAGGTCGCAGCGCAGCCGCCGACCTGCGAGCCCGAATGGGTCGGCGCCGAGCACCCGCTGTTCCTGCTCTACACCTCCGGCTCGACCGGCAAGCCGAAAGGCGTGCAGCATTCGACCGGCGGCTACCTGCTGCATGCCGCGCTGACGACCCAGTGGACCTTCGACCTGCAGGCCGACGACGTCTTCTGGTGCACCGCCGACATCGGCTGGGTCACCGGCCACACCTACATCGTCTATGGCCCGCTGGCGCTCGGCGGCACCGAGATCGTGTTCGAAAGCGTGCCGACCTACCCCGACGCCGGTCGTTTCTGGAAGATGATCGAGCGCCACAAGGTGACGATCTTCTACACCGCGCCGACCGCCATCCGCTCGCTGATCAAGGCGGCCGAGGGCGATGCCGCCGTCCACCCCGACCGCTACGACCTGAGCAGCCTGCGCATCCTCGGTTCGGTCGGCGAGCCGATCAACCCTGCGGCCTGGGAGTGGTACCACCGGCACATCGGCGGCGGCCGCTGCCCGATCGTCGACACCTTCTGGCAGACCGAGACCGGCGGCCACATGATCACGCCGCTGCCCGGCGCGACGCCGCTGGTGCCGGGCTCCTGCACCCTGCCGTTGCCAGGCATCAGCGCGGCCATCGTCGACGAGGCCGGCCACGACGTGCCGAACGGCACGGCGGGCATCCTCGTGGTGAAGAAGCCCTGGCCCGGCATGATCCGCACCATCTGGGGCGACCCGGAACGCTACCGCAAGAGCTACTACCCGGAGGACTTCCAGGGCCGCTACTACCTGGCCGGCGACGGCGCGATCCGCGATGCCGAGACGGGTTACTTCACGATCACCGGCCGCATCGACGACGTGTTGAACGTCAGCGGCCACCGCATGGGCACGATGGAGATCGAGTCGGCGCTGGTGTCGTGCACCGAACTCGTGGCCGAGGCCGCGGTGGTCGGCCGGCCGGACGACACCACCGGCGAGGCGATCTGCGCCTTCGTCGTGCTGAAGGGCGCCCGCCCGACCGGCGACGACGCCTTGAAGATCGCCAAGCAGCTGCGCGACTGGGTGGGCCGCGAGATCGGCCCGATCGCCAAGCCGAAGGACATCCGCTTCGGCGACAACCTGCCGAAGACGCGGTCGGGAAAAATCATGAGGCGGCTGCTGCGCTCGGTCGCCAAGGGGGAGGCGATCACACAGGACACGTCGACATTGGAGAACCCGGCGATCCTCGATCAATTGGCCCAGGCCAATTGATCGAGCGGCGGGGAGCCGCGGCAAAGCGGAGGGTTGGGCCGGATTTGCGGCTTGTACTTTTCGTGCAGGGGGGTGCGATTTGCTCGAAGCACCCGTTTCCAAGTGAAGTTCGAGGGTGCATCACAGGGCGCTGCCAAGCGCTATGGCGCGGCACTGTGGTCTGAAGACGTCGCCCGCCTTACCGAAGCCCGGTCAGATGAGGCCCCGGATGAGGCACTAGGAAGCCGCCGCTCGCGAGGGCCCGGCATCGGCCAGGAGCTGCCTGTCGCGAACGGGGC
>CAMQQG010000236.1:0-24871 GCA_947034895.1 Rhytidiadelphus loreus | reverse complement strand
GATTCTCTTCCCTATTCCCTACTTCCCGCTCTTATCCAGCGACTGGAAGAACCGCGTCACCTTCGACTCCATGCCATCCATCGCCGACTTCGATTTCGCCCGCCCCTTCCGCAGGTCCGGCGCGGCCTTGTCGCGCTCGTTCTCCTTGCCCTTCAGCTACGTCAGCATAGGTCAGTTCCACGGCACACACGGGTCGATATTATCTTCGAATCCGCCGTCTCTATGCCTTCGTCACCAGACAGCGGAACGTCGCTCCCACGCGATAACTTCCATCTGCCTGCTTGAAGGGTGCCAGCGCCGTCGCATGCGCCTCATCCACGGCTTCCTTGCTGGAGTTCGCCGCGGCCCGCGCCGCAACTCCTGAAGACCCCAACCCCCGCAGCGCCGTCGCCAGGTCTGCATACACCCACGGCGAATCCACATCCATCAGTTCCACCGGCGTCAGCCCCGCCGCCTCAGCAAACGCCCGCAGCGCAGTCTCATCCGAAAGCGCAAACGGCCCCGGCGCTCCCGGCGGCGGGGCCGGCATCAGCGGCCGCAGCGCCGCCACCAGCGAAGCGGCCTCCATCCCAGCCGGCGGTCCCCACGTCATAATCACGACCGGCGCTCCCGGCTTCGCCACGCGCTTCGCCTCTCCCAGCGCTGCCTTCGGATCGGCCGCATACTGGAACGAGTTGAACCCCGTCACCAGGTCGAACGCAGCATCGCCAAACGGCAACTCCTCAAGCTCCCCCGCCTGATACTCACCCGCAGGCACCCGCCGCCGCGCGATCTCCAACATCGCCTCGGCCGCATCCAGCCCCGCCACGGATGCACCGCGCTCCGCCGCGATCTGCGTCGCCATCCCGGCGCCACAGCCCGCATCCAGATAGCGCATCCCTGCCCCCAGCCCCACCTTCGCAAACACCGCCTCATACACCGGCCGGCACGTCCCCTCCTGGATCGCTGCCCAGTCTTCTGCGCCAGCCCCCCACAGCTTGCCATTGGCGGATGATGTCGTCTGCTTCCCTGCGCTCATGTGTTCTCCTCAGAGGAATCCTCAAGAAGGCTACACACAGCCCCGGAGAAAGAAACAAAAAAAGGCGGCCGAAGCCGCCTTTTTCCTCACCCTCAGCCTAAGCCTTTGACCCGCTCAGGGAGTTGAAAAATCCCGTCAGCTTCGACTCGATTCCCTCCTCCGTCGATTTCGCCCTTGTTCGCCCCTTACCCAGCTCCGGCGCGGCCTTCTTCTCATCCTCGCGGCTCTTCCTCGCCGAATACTTCTCCTTCGCCGACTTCGCGCCCTTCGCCTTTTCCGGTTGCGCCGCAGACGCCTTCAAAATCGGCTGCGCCGCCGCCGTAATCTTCTTGGCCGCTCCCTCCTCTTCAGCAAGGTTCTCCTTCAACAGGCTCACCACCTCGCGCAGCCCCAGCGTCTTCGCCATAGCGATGCAAGCGGTATAGCCAGCGATCTCGTAGTGCTCCGTCCGCAGCGCCGCACCCACCAGGCCCGCATCGAACGACGGCCCCTCTTCATCCTTCTCCAGCGCATCGCTGCCCTCTTCGAGCACGCCTTCCATCCCGTTGCAGTGCTCACCTGTAGCCTTCGTCTCCAGGTGTTCGAACACCTCACGAAGACGCAGCACCTGTCCTTTCGTCTCTGCCAGGTGATCGCTGAACAGGGTCTTCAGCGTCTTGTCCTTCGCTCCCTTTACCATCTTCGGCAGCGCCTTCACAATCTGGTTCTCCGCGCTGTACATGTCGCGTAACTCATCCAGCAAAACGTCCTTCAACGCCATGGAAATCTCCTCGCCATCGCGCCGCCTGCGAGCAATCCAACTTGGCGACTAACCCGGCACCTGATACATCCGGTGGTTGAGAGCACGTGCACGACCGAGAGGTTGGCTGGCATTAACATTTTGCCCTGCACCAAACCTCGTGCATTGCGTTCCCGTGCATCCAACGCCGTGTGTCTGCGAAATCATCTTCGAAGAAACCGTCCCCCGCGGACGGTGGCAGTCTTCCACCGGCGCCGCAACCTTCGCCGGACTCCCTCGCCTCCGCCCGCGCCGCCGGTCTTCGCTACGTCTATGACACCCAACCCGGCATCACGCGACGCCGCTCCGGTAAGGCCTTCCGCTACACCGGCCCCGACGGCAAACCCATCCGCGACAAGGAAGCGCTCGCCCGCATCAAGTCCATCGTCATCCCGCCCGCCTGGACCCGCGTCTGGATCTCTCCGCTCGCCAATGGGCACCTGCAGGCCACCGGCCGCGACGCCCGCGGCCGCAAGCAGTCCCGCTACCACCCCCACTGGCGCGAGACCCGCGACGAGGCCAAGTACGAGCACATGCTCGACTTCGGCAAAGCCCTTCCCCTCATCCGTGCCCACGTCGACCATGACCTCTCCCTCCCCGGCCTCCCGCGCGAGAAGGTCCTCGCCACCATCGTCCGCCTCCTCGAAACCACCTACATCCGCATTGGCAACACCGAGTACGCACGCACCAACCAGTCCTTTGGCCTCACCACCCTGCGCCGCAAACACGTCGATGTCCACGGCGCCACCCTCGCCTTCCACTTCAACGGCAAGAGCGGCGTCGCCCACAACATCGAACTCACCGACCGCCGCCTCGCCCGCATCGTGCAGCAATGCCGCGACACCCCCGGCTACGAACTCTTCACCTACCTCGACGCCGAAGGCACTCCCCACGCCATCGGCTCCTCCGACGTCAACGACTACCTCCACACCATCACCCGGCAGCACTTCACCGCCAAAGACTTCCGCACCTGGGCCGGCACCGTCCTCGCCTGCACCCTCCTCCGCGCCTGCGAGGCATGCGACGCGCCCACCCAGGCCCAACTCAAGAAGGACGTTGTCGAAACCGTCAAGCAGGTCGCCCACCACCTCGGCAATACCCCCACCGTCTGCCGCAAGTGCTACGTCCACCCCGCCATCCTCGACGCCTACCTCTCAAACGCGCTCCCCACCGCGCTCAAGCACCTCCGCCACAACCAACACACCGCCAACTCACTCAACCCCGACGAAGTCGCCATGCTCCACCTGCTAAACAACCACCGCCCTACCTGACAAACCGTAACCCACAGCATCTAAACCTGACTTATCACTTATCACTTATCACTTATCACTCGCCTCACCGCGCCCGCGGATGCGTCTCGTCATACACTCTCTGCACCTGCCCCACGGTCAGTTGCGTATACCTCTGCGTCGTCGACAGCCGCTCATGCCCCAGCATCTCCTGGATCGCACGCAGGTCCGCACCCTCCTCCAGCATGTGTGTCCCAAACGCATGGCGCAGCGTATGCGGATGCACATCCGCCGCCAGCCCCCGGCTCAACGCGATGGCCTTCACAATCCTTCCCACACTCCGCGTCGTCAACCGGCAAGCCCCCCGCGCGCTGGCATTAATCACCAGCGGCCCATCCATCACAAGCGCACCCTTGCCCGCCTTCTCCAGCAGCGCCTGCCGACTAGGCAGATACGCCCGCACAGCCTCCGCCGCGGCATCCCCCAGCGGCACCATCCGCTCCTTCTTCCCTTTGCCGAACACCCGCACCGCATCCTCGCTCCACAACACCGCCCCCACATCCAGCCCACACAGCTCCGAGTTCCGAATCCCACACCCATACAACAACTCAAAGATCACCCGGTCCCGCTCCGGCCAAGCCGCTCCCATAGCTTTGTCATCCTGAGCATCGCGAAGGACCTGCTTCTTGCTCCTGCTCCTCCCTGTTTCCTGTTTCCTGTCCCCTGTTTCCTGTTCGAGAGAATCCAACACCCTCCCCAGCTCCTCCATCCCCGGCACCCTTGGCAGGTGCTTCGGCAGCTTCGGCGTACCCACCAGCAGCGCCGGATTACTCTCCACCACGCCCGCCCTTGCCATCCACTTGAACCAGCTCCGCACCGACGCCAGCGCCCGCGCCACACTCGCCTTCCCCAACCCGCGCTCATACAACACCCCCATATAGGCGCGGATATGCGTATGCTCCACCGCCCGCACATTCACATCCCCCAGCGTCTCGCCGAGCCAAGCCGCAAACCCCCGCACCTCCCGCGAATACGCCCGCAGCGTATGCTCCGACGCCCCCCGCTCATCGCGCAGCATCGTCAGAAATCTTTCCGCCAACCCTGCAAAGTTGTCATCTCGACCGCAGCGCAGCGGAGTGGAGAGCCCCCTGTATTGTGCCGATGCCTGCTGAGCCTCGCCCTTCATCCCAGCCTCCGAAACAGCGCCAACGGCGCGGCCATATACCAGCCCAGCCCGCAGGGCTGGGTGACGCACCAAAACACAGCAGAGGGCTGAAAGCCCGACATAAGCTGTTTGAATCCAAGCTCGCTCATGCCGCCACCTCACGCCGCTTCCCCCGCGGATGAAAGCTCCGATGCACCGTCTTCAGCCGGTCAATCGCCAAATGCGTATACACCTCGGTCGTCGCGATGTCCGCATGACCCAGCAGCGTCTGCACGGTCCGCAGGTCGGCACCATGCTCCACCATATGCGTCGCGCAGCTATGCCGCAGCTTATGCGGGCTCGCCTGGCGGTTGGCACTCTTCACCATCGACCACACCACCTGCGCCGTCAACGCCCTTCCGCGCACACTCAGAAACAGCTCCCGCACTAAAAGGCCGTTGCCTTTCTTTTTGTCATTCCCGTAGGGAATCTGCTTCTCCAGCTCCGGCCGGCCCCGCTCCACATACATCTGTAGAGCCCGCACCGCGGCCTCGCCGATCGGCACAATCCGCTCCTTATCGCCCTTGCCGCGCACCTGCACACTGGCTGTCTCCAGCCGCAGGTCCTCCTGCCGCAGGGCGACGATCTCCCCCACCCGGAGCCCACCCGCATACAGCAGCTCCAGCATCGCATGGTCCCGTAAGGCCAACCCATCCGCCTCCCCACGCGCCGCCGCCCCCGTCCGCGCCAGCATCTCCCCCACCTCGCCCTCACTCAAGCTCTTCGGCAGCACCCTCCAGCTACTCGGCGACTCGATATTCACCGTCGGGTCCACCCGCACCCGCTTATCCAGCAGCAGCCACTTGTAGAACCCCCGCACACAGCTCAGCTTCCGCGCCACGGTCCGCCCCTGCACCCCATGTTCCCGCAGATGCTGCATAAACCCACTCACCTGCTCCTGCCGCGCCTCCAGCAACCCAACCCCGCCACCCTCCAACCACTCTGCAAACTGCTCCATATCGCGCAGATACGCCTCACAGCTCAGCGGCCGCAGCCCGCGCTCCACCCGCAGGTGCGTCACATACTCGCGCAGCAGCAGCACACTCCGCACCGCCTTCGCCGCTTGCCTCGCCGCTTGTCTCGCTGCCACCGCCATCCCCCCATTCTCAAGCCCGCACTACCCCCACACCACCCCCCGTACCCACCTAGCCACGCCCCCACCGCGCCCGCTGCGAAACCACCGCGCCCGCTGCGTTAAACCCTTCGCCTCTCCTTCGCGAAACTTCGCTACCTTCCTGAACTTCGCGTCAAAGCCTTCTCTTCCCCGCCCTGTAAACTTATAGTCATGTTTGAGTCTCTCTCCGAAAAACTGCAACGCTCCTTCAAGACCCTGCGCGGCCAGGGCACCCTCACGCCCGAGAACATCGACGACGCCCTCCGCGACATCCGCCTCGCCCTCCTCGACGCCGACGTCAACCTCACCGTAGCCGACACCCTCATCGCCGCGATCCGCACCCGCTCCCTCGGAGCAACAGTCGCGACAGCTCTGTCGCCGGCCGAACAGATCGTCAAAATCGTCCGCGACGAGCTCATCAACACCCTCGGCAAAGACACCGCCCGCTTCAAGTTCGCCTCCCAACCCCCGACCGTCATCCTCATGGCCGGCTTGCAGGGCTCCGGCAAAACGACCACCAGCGGCAAGCTCGCAGCCTGGCTCAAAAAGGGCGGCCACCGCCCCATGCTCGTCTCCGTAGACGTCTACCGCCCCGCCGCCCGCCAGCAACTCAAGGTCGTCGCCGAATCCATCGGCGCCAAACTCTACGAAGGCACCCTGGCAACGGCACAACTGGCAACCGGCGAACTGGCAACTGGCGAACTTCCAACTGGCGAACTGGCAGCTGGCGAACTGGCAACCGGCGAACTGGCAGCTGGCGAACTGGCAACTGGCGAACTGGCAGCTGGCAGCTCACAGCTCGCAGCTGGCAGCCAAACCCAGGCCTCGAATCTCGCCTCTCGCCTCTCACCTCCCGCCCCCCGGCACCCCCGACGTCCTCCGCCTCGCCAAAGAGGCCCTCCGCGAGGCCCGCAACGCCGCCTGCGACATCCTCATCGTCGACACCGCCGGCCGCCTCGGCCTCGACGAGGCCCTCATGGCCGAGATGGCCCAGCTCAAAAAGCTCCTCAACCCCACCGAGATCCTCTTCGTCGCCGACGCCATGACCGGCCAGGACGCCGTCAACTCCGCCAAGGCCTTCCACGACCGCCTCGCCATCACCGGCTCCATCCTCACCAAGATGGACGGCGACTCCCGCGGCGGCGCCGCCCTCTCCATCCGCCAGATCACCGGCCAGCCCGTCAAGTTCCTCGGCACCGGCGAAAAGCCCGACGCCTTCGAACCCTTCCACCCCGACCGCATCGTCGGCCGCATCCTCGGCATGGGAGACATCGCCACCCTTCTCGAACGCGCCGAAGAAAAGCTCGACAAATCCAAGGCCAGCGCCTTCGCCAGCAAGGCCCTCAGCGGCGAAGGCTTCTCGCTGGAAGACTTCCGCGAGCAGCTCCGTCAGATCAAAAAGCTAGGCTCCATGCAATCCATCCTCAAGATGATGCCCTCGGTAGGCCCCATGGCCGGCCTCCAGCAGGCCGCCGCCAACGTAGACGAAAAGCAATTCACCCGCGTCGCCACCATCATCGACTCGATGACCCTCAAAGAGCGCCGCAACGCCGCCATCATCAACGGCAGCCGCCGCAAACGCATCGCCGCCGGCTCCGGCACCTCCGTCCAGGAGGTCAACAACCTCCTGAACCAACACGCCCAGATGTCCAAAATGTTCAAAACCATGGGCAGCGGCGGCAACAAAATGCAACAACGCCTCATGAGCCAAATGGGCGGCGGACAACGGTTTGGACGGTAGTTGATTTCGGCCAAATGAGGCCAATATTGAATGGATAGTGAAGCCCCCTTTCAAGTTCTAACGAGACACAGCCGAAACTGGTCTAAAATTCGTGATACGGGTCTACATGACAAAACCAACCATCCCAGAATCGGCGTTAGAACATCGAATCCTTTTTGATAGACATTGGATCGACAAATGGACTATCCCCAATCCCTTCATCAGCGTTCTTTTGTCCGCCCTGAAACCGGGCGCTGCTGCTTTGGAAGACTTTGCGTTCAGACAGGACGCCAAGAATGTCGGCGAAACTTCATTGATACTCTCCGTTAATTCGCTTCGAACGACCGTCATCATTGGCTTGGACAGTATCGTGTTTCGAGTGAGCAATCCAGACTGGGACATGGCGACATCGATAGTCGAATTGTTCGATGCCGTAGTGGACGCCGTGAGAACATTTACGTCCTCCACGATTAGAACGCATCAATCAACCATGGCCTTCCATGTAACTCCGGGAGACTTCAATTTCAGCGAGTTGACCTCAACTTTAGTGAATTCCGAAAAAGTAGGAGCCGCTACGTTCTATGGTGTCAGCCTCCGCAAGCCAGATAGCACATTGATGTTGGAAGCTTCTGAAAAATACGCACAAGGAGCCTTCTTTCGTCTTACTAGAGTTTTCCAACCCGATCTGAGGTTTGCTGATATTGCCATCGCGCTTTATGACGATGAAGTGTCTGCACTCAACCTAATTGGCATTACGGGCATCGTCTAATGATCGACACTCGTCATTCACAGTCCGCGTGGATTGAACACACCGAAACAACGCCCTTCACTGAATTTGATTGGTATGGCCAGGCGCTCGGTCCCAAACCTACCCCCACCGGTCACTTACATATGATATTTACTCCGGTGGTGGCAATGAAGCAGGTCGCGTCGCCGGCGGCGGAAAACACCACACAATTGACAACAATTCTGTGGGACGAAATTTTGAACAATAGCAGCCACCGGGCCACCATCTCTCGACCTGCCGAAAGCCCTAAACAAGATTTGCGCGCTATCTTTGCCCAACTTTTGGCACGCAACGAACGCCGAAGCCGCGAAGATCTCGAAACCGCGTGGCTAAAGAAACACAGACGGCAATACGCAGGTCAATGGATTGCGCTGTTAGGCAATCATTTGATAGCGCATTCGCAAGTTGCCGCAGAGGTGTTCGCCGCGGCGAAGGCTACAAGCCCACGCCCGCTGGTGATGCAGATCGAACACGGGGATCAACCCTTCGGTGGGTGGTAAGCCATGCACAATGTCGCATACAAATCGCGGTATGAATACGAAAAGACGGTAGTAGGGATTGAGGTTCCCGTAACCTTGCACTTCGCAGGTGAAGACGTGCCATTGAGAGCAAAAATTGATACCGGAGCGTCATTTTGCATTTTCCAGCGAGAATATGCTGAAGCCATAGGGATTGTGGTGAACAACGGCCTCCGCGAGGAGATCAGGACACCGAATGGATCATTCGTAGCTTACGGACACGAACTTCAAATGAGCTGTTTAGGTCTTCAGACGACGTCAGTAGTTTATTTCGCTGAACAACCAAATTTTTCGCGAAATGTGTTGGGAAGAGCCGGCTGGTTGAACAAGCATCGAATGGGCTTCGTTGACCATGACTCCACTCTGTACCTAAGCAGTTACAACGATCCGGCCGCGTAGAGTGACTACTGCTTCATCGTCCGCGAGGTGCGGCGGAAGCCTCGTCCTTGCCCACCCTTTGCGAATGGATGAAAGCAGCCGAGTGCCGCAGCGGCGAGCCCACTGCGAGACCAGCCAAGTGACGGCCTTAACCTTAAAACCCTCATTTAGGCACTCCAGCTAGCCTCGCGACATCTCTTTCCAGATGTTTCAGGCGCCACTCCGTTTTCTCTTCCAAAGTGATACTGTCCGAATTTACCGTGTCTAAATCCCTCATCCACGACTGCCACACCGTCCCAAAAGTAATTATGACTGGTAAGGTCCAGCCTCCAAATAGGCGAATGAAGATATTGCTCCAACCAAAGGCAATGCGAAGGCCGTTACACATCAGAAATAACAGCCCGACCGTCAGTGTCGACATGACAAGCCCGACCCATAAACCACGACGCGCCTCCCATAACCTGTCCGCGAGAGGCCAAGGCCTATCCCAATCAGCTCGGTGAAATCTCATGTGAGCCATACTCTCAGGTCGCCGACGGAACAGCAAGACCAAAACAAGGCGGGGCGGGTGCCCCATCCGTACGCAGCGTCCTAAGCATGCCGAAGGAGGCGGACGGTTGGGCTGCACAATGTCTGACGCGACCACCTCCCGGGACCACCTCCACCACCCACCCACCAAAACCCAAACCAGCCCAAAGCCCCAACCCATCACCCCGGAAGGGCATGGCTTCAGGCGGGTGGCCCAACTACAAAGGTCGGGGGCGGGTGGCCCACATCTGCCGCACCACAAAATCGGGTGCCCCACATCTCGCTTCTGAGATGTGGGTTCGCAGAATGTCAACCCCTCCACCCACTCCGCGTTCGCACGAACCTCCACCCCACCCCAACCCCAAGGGCCAAAGGCCCGACAATATACCAGCCCAGGCCGAAGGCCTGGGTTAGCCACGCGTCGCAGACGCCACCACGCTGCCGCAGGCCGGAGCGAAGGCGCAGGCCGGAGCGACTGAATGGCCCTCCTCTCCCCGCCACCAAAGGCCGCCCCAACCCTGCTATCGTCTCCCCATGCAGGTGACCATCGACATCCCGGACACCCTCGCCGCGCGCCTCACCGCCGCCGGTAAGAATCCCGCCACCGCCGCCCTCGAAGCCCTGAACGTCACCCGGCTCGCCGAGGACTACCAGCGTCTCCTCGACCTCGCCGCCGAAGCCAGCGTCCAAGAAGCCATCCGCCAGGGCCGGGAAGACGTAGCCGCCGGCCGCACCTACCCTATGGAACGGGTCCTCGCCGCCATGCGTAAGAAATACGCGATCCCGCGCTAACTTGCCTTCACCTTAAACGTCGTCCCCACCACCCCACTCGGCATCTCACTCACGTCGAACGCCACAGCCTGCACCTTCTCCTTACCCGTCACCGTTATCGGCCCGGCATACCGCGCAGAAGACGTCGTCGGCTTCTTCCCGTCCGTCGTATAAAACACCACCGCCTGCGCATCCGCGTCTGTAATCGACACCTGCACGCTCCCCGCAAACGTCCCACCCTTGGGCGCAATCACTGGCTTGGCCGTCTTCGGCACCGGTGGCGCCGCAGGCACCACCTCCGCGCTGTCGTCGTTGTTCGCGGAACTCATCGCCGCATTCGCCGCATCCTGGCTCGCCTGCATGGCCGCAGCAGACGCGGCCTCCATAGCCGCCATCGCACTCGCCGCCGCCTCCATCCCAGCGTTCCCTGGCTGACCGCTCGCCACCGCAAAAAAGTCCACGGGGTCGGTCATCGCGTCCACCGTGAACCCTGTGTTCGGGTCGACAATCTGCGCGCCCGCCGCGCCCACGCCCACCGCTATCGCCGCCAACAACATCATCGTCCGCATCGTTGTCCGCATAGCCCGGGCCTCCCTGCGCCCACTACCACCAACCCACCCCGCCGCGCAAAGTTTCGCCGCCCTCCGCCAAGCTCTACACTTTGACTTATGGACTTCCAGCTAGTCTCCGACTACGCCCCCGCCGGCGACCAACCCACCGCCATCCGCGAACTCACCTCCGGCCTCTCCTCCGGCGACAAAGACCAGGTCCTGCTCGGCGTCACCGGCTCCGGCAAGACCTTCACCATGGCCAAGATCATCGAGCAGTCCAATCGGCCCGCGCTCATCCTCGCGCACAACAAGACCCTCGCCGCCCAGCTCTATCACGAGTTCAAGCAGTTCTTCCCCAACAACGCCGTCGAGTACTTCGTCTCCTACTACGACTACTACCAGCCCGAGGCCTACATCCCCGCCGGCGACCTCTACATCGAAAAAGAGTCCACCATCAACGACGAGCTCGACAAGCTCCGCCTCGCCGCCACGCGCTCTCTCTTCGAGCGCCGCGACTGCATCATCGTCTCCTCCGTCAGCTGCATCTACGGCCTCGGCTCTCCGGAGGCCTACTACGGCATGCTGCTGCTGCTTGAAAAAGGCCAGCGCCTCAAGCGCGAAGACATCACCCGCCGCCTCGTCGAAATCCTTTACGAGCGCAACGACGTCGACTTCCGCCGCGGCACCTTCCGCGTCCGCGGCGACATCATCGAAGTCTTCCCCACCTACGACGAAAACGCCTTCCGCATCGAGCTCTTCGGCGACGAAATCGACGGCCTCTCCCAGATCGACCCGCTCTTCGGCACCGTCAAGCAAAAGTACTCCCGCCTGCCCATCTACCCCAAGAGCCACTACGTCGTCCTGCCCGAGCGCAAAGCCAACGCCATCGCCGGCATCAAGGCCGAGCTCACCGAGTGGGAAGCGCAGCTCGAGCACGAAGGACGCCTCGTCGAGTCGCAACGCATCCATCAGCGCACCTTCTTCGACCTCGAAATGATCAAGTCCGTCGGCTTCTGCCACGGAATAGAAAACTACTCCCGCCACTTCAGCGGCCGCCTCCCCGGCGAGCCGCCGCCCACGCTCCTCGACTACTTTCCCCGCGACTTCCTCGTCTTCATCGACGAGTCGCACGTCACCGTCCCGCAGCTCCACGGCATGTGGCACGGCGACCGCAGCCGCAAGCAAAACCTCGTCGACTACGGATTCCGCCTCCCCTCCGCAATGGACAACCGCCCGCTCCGCTTTGAGGAGTGGGAGACCCGCGTCGGCCAGACCATCTACGTCTCCGCCACCCCCGGCCCCTATGAACTCACCAAATCCGCCGGAGTCGTCGTAGAACAGATCATCCGCCCCACCGGCCTCATCGATCCGCCGGTCGAGATCCGCCCCGTCAAGGGCCAGATCGACGACCTCCTCGCCGAGATCCGCGACCGCGCCTCCCGCAACCAGCGCGTCCTCGTCACCACCCTCACCAAGCGCATGGCCGAAGACCTCGCCAACTACTACACCGAGGTCGGCGTCCGCTGCCGCTACATGCACTCGGAGATCGACACCCTCGAACGCATCCGCTTGCTACGCGCCTTGCGCAAAGGCGAATACGACGTCCTCATCGGCATCAACCTATTACGCGAAGGCCTCGACCTCCCCGAAGTCTCGCTGGTCGCCATCCTCGACGCGGACAAAGAAGGCTTCCTCCGCAGCCAGGGCTCGCTCATCCAGACCATCGGCCGCGCCGCCCGCCACTTAGAGGGCCGCGCCATCTTGTACGCCGACAAGATGACCGACTCCATGCGCCGCGCCATCGACGAAACCGACCGCCGCCGCGAAAAACAAGTCGCCTACAACACCGAACACGGCATCACCCCCCAAACCGTCATCCGCGGCATTGACGACTCCTTGGCCACCATCACCAAAGCCGACTATCTCGACCTGACCAGCGACGACATCGCCACCGAAGCCCTCGCCTTCGACACCCAGGCCGACCTCGACACCTACATCCAAAACCTAGAATCCGACATGCGAGAAGCCGCCAAGAAGTTCGAATTCGAACGGGCCGCTAAGTTGCGGGATACGATCAAAGACCTCCGCACCAAGGAGTTCTTATTCAGCTAATTCATCTGTTCGTATCTTTCAGTTAGACTGTCTAAATTATTTCAACAGGTCAATCGGCAAATTTCACAGGTAACCCATGCGAACTCCATTTAGGCACTCGGTCGGATTGTTGCCATTCAAAGAATCAGAAGCCACCGCTGAATTTTTAGTTGGTGATTTGGCATCGTATTTTGATCTAGTTGTTCGAATTCGTGAGCACTGGGATTTTCAGACAACCGACGCTAACACGCCCTGGTTCAGAGGACATCAAAGGCAGAATTGGTACCTGAGGCCGACGTTGTCACGTATTGGCTGCTCTGATCGACAATCTGACGATCAAATTAGAGAAACGTTCGCTATCCGCGCGCCCGGACTTAGTCGGTTTGAGGCGATGCCAAGTAACGAATGGGATATGTATTTCCTCATGCAGCATTACGGCGCACCGACGCGTTTGCTCGATTGGACAGAAGGGCCCTTGATTGCGCTCTTCTTCGCATTGAGGGACAATCCGGGTTACTACGATTCGGCCGTTTGGGTCTTAAATCCTTACGAATTGAATGACCGAACAAGCGAAGTCGCTGAGATCATATCGCCAAGTGCATTGGGCGTGAACGACATTGACCGCGTTCGAGCAGCACCTTGGCTACCACCCAGATTCAGTAAACAGGTTCTCCCGGAAGGGCCCCTCGCGGTCTATCCGACGCATGTAGCCCAACGAATCACTAGCCAGAAATCATGTTTCACGATTCACGGCAGCCAGGAGGACGGCTTCGAAGAATTTAATCAAAGAGGGGACCCGTGCCTTATCAAAGTAATCATTCCGGCACACGCAGTGCGTGAAATCAAGTCGGCTCTTCACAATTTCGGAGTCGATGAGACGACCATCTTCCCTGATCTAGAAGGACTCGGGAGAGCTCTAACAGCGGAACACCGTAACGTTTCCGTTCCAGCCCCCCATAATGGCGTTTACGCACGTTTGATGCCTTCTAAATTGCTCAGCGGGAAACTTGGAGTCTTCGCGATAAGCAGGATTCCGAGAGGCACCCGGATCTTTGGAGGAGAAAACGAGGAAATCGCTTGGATTCGGACCTCGGATCTTCCACACAATGGGCCAAGCCGTGAAATGTACGATGAGTTCGCGATTGTCAGAGGACAATTCTTCGGATGTCCTGTTTCATTCAACCGCATAACTCCTGCGTGGTTTATCGCAAATTCAGAACAGCCATCCTCTATATGCGACGAAAACTACGACTTCTTTGCCGCGCGCGACATCGAGCCTGGCGAGGAGATCACAGTGGCGCACGACACCTTTAGCGAGAGCGTGTCGCCAAAAGTATAGTGAGGCGGGTGGCCCACTCAGAGGTGCCCCATTCATGACGGGCACTGGTCATGAGTGGGGTAGGAGAGGCACAGGTGCTCAAGAAGGTCGAGTTCACCGTTGCACGACTCCCCAAGGGCAACCACCCAAACCCCCAGTCCCAAATCGGCACCCTCTACCCCACTCATCGGCGGGTGGCCCACATCCCAAGCGAGGATTTCAGGAACACCACGGCGCATACACATGGACGATGGTCCTGGTTCCTACTCTGTTGAGCTAAGGTGTTCACGCCGCCCGAAACTCCAGGACTTCGCCACTCAAATCTCAACCAGTAAATCCTGTATCACTCGCCGCTATCTCCGGGTTGCTCCAACTGCCTGTTCGATCTGCTTCAACCCAAACGTTAGCGCCCCCGGGTCCGTCTCCGGCAGCATCTTGTTCGGAAGCGTCTCCCACGTCTGCACCACGTACTGGTCCGCACCAATGCGGCCATCCTGATGGATCATCTCGCACCGCTGCACCGCATTCGCTACCCACTGCGGCCCGGTCGTAACGCCTTTGCCGCCGCCGTTGCAAATCACCCCAACCGGGATATTTCGCTTATGCAGCATCTGCGCCAACTGCTCCAAAGCAGGAATCGTTCCGGGTGTCGCCCACTGCATATCGGCGTGGAAAAAGGCCGGCACCGTGCCATTTGTCCGTTGCCTCAACAACGCGTGCAGTTGCACGACCTCACGGTTGTACTCGGCGGCCCCTGGACCTCCGCCGATGGGCTCGGCATCGCCCACTTGCAGGTTGGGAAATACCCCCCGCATAGCCTTCACCTGTGCCGCAATCATGTCCGCAATCTGTTCCAGCGGAAACTGACAGCCGCCTGTCCCATCGGCCTTAAGGGGCCGATGGCCGTAAAGCATCGGCTCGTCCATGTCGATGTAGTCCACCACCCCGCCCAGGTTCTTGATGTGCTGCATACTCTTGAGCGGCCCGCCAGGACTGATGAAACCCTCGATGCCGTTACCGCAACCGCTCGCTGGGTAACCCAGCAGACCCGACTCCACCGCAAACTTGATGTGCCGTTCGCGCAGCGCAGCAAACATCGTCTGCAACTGCGCGTCAGTCTCAGTATCGACTGCCTGCATCGACGTCTTGAACACAGTCAGTTCCGCGCCGCTCAACTTCCATGGCGCACCCGGCTCGAACATCTGCAGATAGGTGGGGTCGGAGATATGCTTATGCTGCTGACCGATCGGCGGGACGCCTGCCAGCCACGTTTCGGGCGTGGCCTGCGCCATTGCGCATGACACGACCCCCGCGCTCACCAGGAACACACTCAGCAACCCCAATCTCGTCCTCATCGTCTACCTCCGTTTCGGTCGCGGCAAGTATAGCCCAGAGCTGTGTATCGGCGGGTGGCCCGACTATGGGTGGCCGGTGCCCCATCCGTCCCACTTCACGCGACGGGTGGGTGAACCACCCACCCTTTCCCCGCCAGTGTTAAAACTGTAACCACATGCCCACCCGCACCCCCAGCCCCTACACCCTCACCATCGCCCTCATCGCCATCAACACCCTCGTCTTCCTCGCGATGGTCGCCACCGGCATCTCCTTCACCGCACCCACCGCCCTCGACGTCGCCAACTGGGGCGGCGACTTCGGCCCGCTCACCCTTGGCGCCCACCAGTACTGGCGGCTCTTTACCTCCACCTTCCTCCACTTCGGCATCATCCACATCGCTTTCAACATGTACGTCCTCTACCAGATCGGCCCCTTCATCCAGACCGTCTTCGGCCGCGCGCGCTACCTGGTCATCTACATCTTCGCCGGCCTCGCCGGCAGCGTCGTCAGCATTCTTGTTCATCCCCTGTCGGTCGGCGCAGGCGCCTCAGGAGCCATCTTCGGCCTCTACGGCGCCGTCTTCGGCTTCCTCCTCATCGAGCGCCGCGCCCTCAACCCCGCCGTCGTCAAAAGCATCGGCAAGTCCGCCGGCATCTTCGTCCTCTACAACGTCGTCTACGGCACCATCAGCCGCACCACCGACCTCTCCGCCCACTTCGGCGGCCTCGTCGCCGGCTTCCTCGTCGGCATGCTTCTGGTACGAAAACGCTCCCAATTCTCACCACTCTAACTCTCATCGTGTGAGCCACTTGCAAAATAATTCGCCACAAACAGCCCAAAACTCACGTGTCAAGCCCCCATTTCACGTAACTCACTCACACCAAAGCAGATAACCTCCACACAATCACCCCGCTCCACCCGCTACAATTAAAGGTGAAGAGTCAATAAGGGCTGCAACGGCTTGTCCGCCGCTGCGGCCCTTTCCATTTAACCCCCAGGGAGCGCAACCATCATGAGCGATACAGAGCTGACCATCATCGAAACCATTGAGATCAACCCACCCGCGCCGCCGGACGCGGAGCTGGAGCCAGTGCCGGAGCCATTGCCGCAGCCAGCGCCGCGCAAGCCCTACCTCTGCCGCCACATCTTTGTCGACGGCCGCCAGTGCGGCTCGCGCGCCCTCCGCTCCCAGAACTTCTGCTACTACCACTACGCCCACCGCACCCCGGTCCTCGCCCATCCGCGCCGCCGCAAGCCCGCCGCATCCGGCTTCGACCTCACACGCCTCGACGGCCTCGACAACCACGCCGCCATCCAACTCTCCCTCTCGGAGGTCCTCGGCCGCATCGCCAACAACTCCATCGACCCCAAAAACGCTTGGCTCCTCCTCTTCGGCCTCCAGGTCGCCGGCCGCAACCTTCGCCACGCCCACCCCACCCCCACAGCTCCCATACCCGAGTCCATCATCGAAGATGCCGCCCACGGCCAGCTCGCTCCGCCGGAGCAAGGCCGCCCCGTCCCCCCGGACGAGGTCGCCCGCCTCACCGCACTCCTCCGCGAAAATCCCAACATCGACCTGGTAGAAGCTTTGGACCTCGATGACCCAAATAGACTTCCACCGACCATAAGTCCAGACCTAACCCTTGCAGATCGAAACTTTAGACCAGAAAGATAGCCCCTCCCCCCCCCGGCATCTTCAAGTACCGGCCGATACCTCAACGCTCACGGCCTCTTGCTGGCCAGCTTCTGTTCATGCTCTTCGATGGCTTCGGTCGCCTGCGGCACCAGCTTCTGCAACTCCGCCAGCAGTCGCTTCGGGTCAAACGACTCTAGCTCCACGGTCGCACTCTCGCAGTCCGGCGATCCTACCGGGCAGATTGCCACAATCTTCAGCTCTGGCTGGATCGCGCGCAGCTTCTGCACCAGCTCCGCGCAGGGCATGTCCTTCAGCCCCGCATCGATCACCGCCCCATCCAACAGCGGGTAGCGGCCAAGCGTCTCTATCGCCTCAGCGGACGAGTACGCGGTAAGCACATTGAACTTCGCCGTCTCAATCACCAGCTTCCTGGTAGAGATGGAGCCGGAATATTCCTGGTCGACAACAAGAAAGCAAGGTCTGATCATGCGACGAGTATGCCCTTTTTCGGGTAACGCTGTCACACCGCTCTCCGTGCCACTCACGCGGCGCAGCGCGGCACGCCTCGCGCCCGCTTCTCCTCATGAGAAAATTGCTTATGGCAAAGTCACCCTCCAAACCCGCCGCCAAAGCTTCCGGCACCAAGGCCGCCGCGCCGGAACCCACAACCGCAACCCCGGCGCCCAAATCTATCCTCCGCACCACGGGCCTCAGCCCGAAGGAGCAGCGCCTGCACGCTCTGCTCGCCAAGGCCGCTCACAAGAGCAGCGGAGCCAAGCCGGCTCCCGGCGCCTCGGCACAGTCCTTCAGCGCCAAGACCTCCTTCGCCGGCAAGAAGACCAGCTTCCAGCGCAAGGCTGTGTAGCCGGTCACCGCGCACTCTGCCCGCGCCCGTCCTTCTTGATGAGCGTCATCGACCAGTCGCCGCCCGGCAGTATCGGGATCGTCACCGCCGTCCCCGGCGCGGCCGCGCGCATCCGCTCGGCCGAGGCTGCAAAGCCCCGCTCCGCAAACGGCCGATACTCCCCCTCACTCACAACGCCCACCAGGCACAACACCAGCGTCCACTGCGACATCCGCCGCAGCCACGCCTGCGGCGCCGCGCGCGCCGCCCACACCAGCGACCACAGAAACGCCATCATCGGGAAAAACCAGTACCGGCAGTCCCGGCTCCACGCCAGCACATGCCAGGCAGAATCCGAAGGCCCCACCAGCGGTGACTTCAACGCCGCCGCCAGCATCCCCAAGGCGAAGAGTACAAACAACCGCATCTCCAAACGCGCATACCGGAGCACGAACGCAAACAGAACCACGCCGCCCAGCGCCGCCACAACGCTCAGCGCCATCGGCGCATGGCGTCCCACGCTCCACGACCCGAGAACCCCTGCGCCCACCACGTCGCCGCCGAAGATGCGTATCAGCCACGTCAGGCTCGGCCCCATCGGCCCCATCTGACGATAGCTGTTATGCAGCAGCAGCCAGACCTGCACAGCTCCGCCCGCCGCGAGCAGCGCCGCCTGCGCCAGCGTCCACGCCTGCCGCCTCGCCCACCAGAACATCGCCAGCAGCGGCAGCAACAGCAGTCCGAACGGACCGCTCACGCTCATCAAACCAAATACCGCCACATCCGCCGCGCGTCCTGGCCAGTCACGCGGAGCACTGCCGAACCCCAGCAGCACCGCCACCAGCGCCAGATGCCATTGGCAGTTGGTCAGCACAACGTGAATCTCCCGCGCATTCGGGCTCACGACATACAGCAGCGCCAGCATCACCCGCGTGGAAAGCCTGCCCCACCCACGACAGCGCGCGCTCAGCAGCGCCGTCACCGGCAGGCATTGCATGAGCAGACCAAACATCATCATCGTCAGGGGCGCCCAACGAAAGGGCACCAGCAGCGCCACACCCGCGCCCAGCCGCTGCAGCGTGTTCAGGTAGCCCGCCTCCGGCATCGCCAGCGATCGCAGCCACCCGCCGTTGTAAGCCTCCTGGTACCAGACCTTGCCATCCTCGGCATAGAACTGCGCATGCAGCAACAGCGACGGACACCTGAGGAACAGCACCGCCGCCACAACGGCGAAGACAGCCCACTGCTGCCCCGCCGTCAAGCCTTCGCGGGCATCCAGCCACGCGCTCCATCGCGCCAACCGAAACTTCACCGTATGCCCCATCGGCTCGATACTACATCGACGAGCATGAAAGCGATCAATCTTGGAAACAACGCGGTTCTGCGACAGGTTTTTAACGCCTTCCTTATGCGCATCGGGCTTACCCTAGCCAGCATGTCGTTACTATCGCTGATCGCCGGCAAGCCACTCGCAACATCTGAGGAGCGCGCTGAGCATATCGGCCCGGTCGCCGGCATCCCTGTCTTCGGCCTGGATGCCCTCAGCTCCGCCGCCTATGGTCCCGAGGCCGCGCTTACCCTCCTCATACCACTCGGCCTCGCTGGTGTCGCGCACATCGTACCCATCTCGATCGCCATCATCCTTCTGCTGGCCATCGTTTACTTTTCTTACCTCCAGACCATTGACGCCTATCCGCACGGTGGCGGTAGCTACACGGTAGCCACCGAGAACCTCGGCGAAAGCGCCGGCCTCGTCGCCGCCGCCGCCCTCATGATCGATTACATTCTCAACGCCGCGGTCGGCATCTCCGCCGGCGTCGGCGCGCTCGTCTCTGCATTCCCCCGGTTGCAGCCACATACGCTTGCGCTCTGCCTCGCCATCCTTGCCGTCCTCACGCTGATCAACATCCGCGGCGTCAAAGACACGGGCTCAGCCTTCCTCATACCTACGTACATGTTTGTTGGCACACTCCTCATCGTCATCGGCGTCGGTGCCTATCGCGTGCTCGCCTCGCACGGCCATCCGGTCCCTATCCTTGCTCCGCCGAATATGCCGCACGCCGTATCGATGCTCTCCTTCTGGCTATTGCTCAAGGTCTTCGCCTCCGGCTGCACGGCCATGACCGGCGTTGAGGCCGTCTCCAACGGCGTCAACGCCTTCCGCGAGCCCACGCAGCGCAATGCCAAGCGCACGCTCACCATTATCATCGTGCTGCTGATGATCTTTCTTGGCGGCATCGCCCTTCTATGCCGTGCATACAACATCGGCGCCACCGACCCCACAGGCCCCGGCTACGACGCGATTCTCTCCCAACTCATCCACGCCACCATTGGCGGCGGCTGGTTCTACTACATCGGCATCGGCAGCATCCTGCTCGTGCTTGCGCTCTCCGCCAACACCTCCTATGCAGATTTTCCGCGCCTCACCCGCGCCATCGCCCTGCGTGACTCCCTTCCCCACGTTTTCACCATCCGCGGCCGCCGCCTTCTCTATTCCCATGGCATCTACGCACTCGTCGGCTTCACCGCTCTGCTGCTCATCGTCTTCGGCGGTGTGACCGACAGGCTAATCCCGCTCTTCGCCATCGGTGCCTTCCTCGCCTTCACACTCTCGCAAGCCGGCATGGTCGTCCACTGGTACAAGCTCCGCGGCTCGCAGTCTGGCACGAACTACCGCATGGTCATCAATGGCATCGGTGCCTTGGCAACCGGCGTTACGCTCCTCGTCGTCCTGGTCGCCAAGTTCACGGACGGCGCTTGGATTACCGCCCTCCTCGTCCCGGCACTCATCCTTCTCATGGTCGCCATCAAGCGCCATTACAAGGTGGTCGCCGCCAACATCGCTATCGACCGCCCTATCGCCGTTGACAATCTCGCCCACCCGCTCGTCATCCTGCCTCTCGACGGCTGGACGCGCATCACCGAAAAGAGTCTCCGCTTCGCCCTCAAACTCTCCGACTACGTGCAAGCCGTTCACGTCGACGCCGAGGATTGCCATGACCAAATCTGCGACTTATGGCAACGCGACGTCACAGATCCACTCACCCGCGGCCCACCACGTCGTACCTGAGCTCATCTTTGTCGAGTCTCCCTACCGCACCATCCTGTTTCCCCTCGTCAACCACGTTCTCAAGATGGAGCACGACCACCCCGAGCGCCAGATCGCCGTACTCATTCCTGAGTTGGTCGTGAAGCACTGGTGGCAGGCCCCCTTGCACAACCAGCGCGCCCAGGTGCTCAAGCTCCTGCTCCTGGTCCGCGGCAACCAGCGCATTACCGTCATCAACATCCCCTGGTATCTGTAACCTCGCACATCGTCGGCTCGGCGTTGCCTTTTCCTCGCGCTTAAAAGCTCTCCAGTGCAAGGTATTCATGCACAAACGCAATCGCCATGCTGCCTTCGCCCACGCCGCTGGATACGCGCTTCACTGAGTCATGCCGCACATCGCCCGCGCAGAAGACACCCGGCAGGTTTGTCTCGAGCGGAAATGGCTCCCGAGGCTCGGCCCATGTCTTCAGGTCGCGCCCGGTGCAAATATACCCTTTCGCGTCTCGCTCCAATATTTGCGGCATCCATGACGTGTCCGCAGTTGCGCCAATCATCACGAACAGGGCTTCGGTGTCACGCATCTTCCGAACCTCCGGCGTGCCCGGCCTGCGCGTGCGGGTAACAATTCGCTCAAGGTGCGCCTCACCTTCCACCGCGACGACCTCAGTAAACGGTTCAACGTGGATGTTCGCTTTACTCTCAATCTGCCCGATGAGGTACTGGCTCATCGTCAGCTCCAATTTTTCACCGCGTACCAGCATTGTTACCTCGCTGGCGTAGTTGGCGAAGAACACCGCCGCCTGCCCGGCTGAGTTGCCGCCACCCACCAGATACACAGGCTTGCCCGCGATGCTGCTGGCCTCCTGCCGCGACGCCCCATAGAGCACGCCTTTACCCTGCAGTCGCTCGATGCCTTCTGCCTCGAGACGTCTCCAGGCTACGCCCGTCGTCAAAATCACGACCTTCGCCGGGACCCGGGCCCCGCCATCCAGCTGAACGCAATAGCCGCCGCCGAGGGGCTCAATCGCTTCAATAGCGCGGGTCATTACAATCTCAGCTCCGAACTTTTCCGCCTGCTTCAGCGCACGCTCCGTCAGATCATCTCCGGAGAGGCCCCCGGGGAAGCCCAGGTAGTTTTCGATCCGCGAGCTCGTTCCGGCCTGGCCGCCAGGCGCGGCTTTCTCGACCATCAATACCTTGAGCCCCTCACTCGCGCCATACACACCCGCCGCGAGGCCCGCCGGTCCCGCCCCCGCAATGACCACGTCGTACTCCGTCTGCGCCGGCTGAGTATTTAAGCCCAGCTTCTCCGCCACCTGCCGGACAGTCGGCGAGCAGAGCCAATGCTCCTTGTCGACGACCACCGCTGGCCCCTTCAGGTCTGCCGGCATACAACTCGGAACCCTCTCCGGCTCGCGGCTGCGGTCTACCCACTCATATGGAATACGGTTTGCCGAGAGAAATGTCCGAATGTCCCGGCAATCCACGTCATACTGGGACCCCACGATGAAGACCCGCGGCCCCTGCGTCTCCTTGGCATACTGCTGCACATTCATTAAACGATTCGTCATGGTCTGGAGGATCAGCGCACTGCACGCCGCCGAGCTCTGAATGAGCTCCTGCAACTGGCCTCGGTCGAAGCGCGCCACCCGCGCTTCAGACCTGGCTTGGATCGAAGCGAATGACGGGGCTCCCAGCAGCATGGGCACCTCACCGAAGAACTCCCCAACCTTGTACTCCGCGATTTCATGCACCCGAGCCATCACGTCCTTCAGCAGCGCCAACCTGCCGTCAAGAAGCACAAAGAACCAGGGCTGTTCGCCCTCCCGAAGCAGCCACTCCCCTTCCTTCAAGTGAACGTCGGCCGCCTTGGCGGCCAAGCGTTCGAGCTGGTCCGCTTCGAGGCATTGAAAGATTGGATAGGGACGCAGTTCATTGGCAGAAATCATGCCCTATTTTCCCACGGCGCTATCAGAGAGCGGAAGATTTGCATACCAATCTCTCATCTTCGATCATTTCTGCAACGTTAGTTCCGGGTGCCCACGCAGCTAAAATGAATCAGCGCCCGCAAACCCCAAAGGACACCGATCCGCGCAGAGGCAGGCTGAACCGTTCACGAATTCACGACTTTGTTGCCGGGAGCGGGAATCGAACCCCCATGAGGTTGCCTCCGGCGGATTTTGAGTCTGATTTTTCCACAGACGCACGGTGGTGCAGGGGGGCGCAGGATAGTGTCACAAGTGTCTATTTATGTGTGGCTTGCAGGTGAAGCCGGTGCCGCACGTGAGCGCATGGGAGGGCACAATATTCCGGTACAAAGTATCACCAGAAGTATCCCTGAAAAACTCAGCGGACTATGTACCTGACTTGCACACTTTTCTGTTCGTATCTGGTGATACTTCGGGGATACTTTTGCTTCACACTCAAGACCAGAAACCCGGCGGATTTATGGTCCGCCAAACGCAGACGAACAGCGGCAGTCTCGATGAATCTTTCGATGTCATGAGTGGAGTTCTCGGTCTTCCCTAATCGCCTCAAGCCACCGAGCGAGCGTGAAATCGGCCTCGCTGATACTGCCAAACAGATAAGGTCGGAGCTCTTCTCGATAGCGCTGCTCGAACAGGTCAAGATCAAACGGCGTGGTCCGTGCAAGAAAGAGCACGTCTTGGAAGTCGCGGTCGTTGTCGCGCTTCAGCTTGCAGAGAGCGATATCGTAGGGGTCCATCACGAAGAGATGGATATGTTCGAAGAAACCTTCATAGATCGGGACGAGCCTCTCTTCGTACTCGTACGGAACTTGGGCAACGCCAACGAAGTCCAAGTAAACGCGATGCTTCCTCGCTAAGGAAGAGCCTTTCCCTCCAGCTTCAAGAAGTCGATTGCGCGAAGCGATTGGCGCTACGTCAATCACGTCCAAGTCCACCGTTGACCGTGCGGAGCCATAGTGCTGAGTGACGGCGAAGCCGCCTATACAAGGGATCTTCGTCGGCTCGCCGGCGATTGGATCAAGCTCTCTCAAAAACGATAACCACGGCTCAGGCAGTGTAGTGCGCAAGGTCCACCTCCGAGAGTCTGCTGTCCAGATTCCAATGCGCAGCAAGCTTCGACCTCAACGCTCGGACATGCTGCTTCCGAGACCGAGGCCACGACTCTTGGCACAATGTGTCTTCCTTCGCGAGCCGTGCATCCTCTAGTTCCCGCAACACAGGCTCTAAGACATTCAACACAACGAGTGAACCGTTCTGAAGCGCCATCTTGTTCGCCAGCGATGTGACGAATCCGAGCCGGTTTTGTCGGTTCCTTAGTTTTACTTCTCTCAGGAGCCAAGACCAGTCGAGATGGAAGTATCTCAATACAACCCATGGAAGGCCTTCCGTCGTCCGCACATCGAGGTCAGAATGATCCAATGCATCGAGTAGGAACTCGGCTGGATTGCGAAGACGGCCAGACAAATGCGCGTATCCGGGATAGCCTAGCCTTCCGAGTTCCGAGGCGAGCGTCTCGTCGCTGTGCCTTGGCAGCGGGTCCAATGGCAAGGCTGTCGGGTCGCCGCCAAAAAGCTCCGCAGCACGCTGCGCCACTTCCAGGCTGACGTTCCTCTTCCCGGTCTCCAGGTGGGACAGCATGGGTTGCGAAAGCCCGAGGAGCTTCGCCGCTTGGACCTGAGTGACGCCCTGACGCTTACGGAAGGTTTCTAGTGCGAGCCCGGTCATGAAACCGCCTCCTTACTAATATTACACTCTTTGTAATAGTTTGATCGATATGGACGTAGGCTATCGATCAGTGGCAATCACGAAGACGACATCCCGAGAAAGATCGTGGGATAAGCTTCAGCGCTTACTCCAGATCGCCTGGCGATCTTGGCGGCCCAAGCTTTCGATAGTGTTGAAAGAAGTCGTCCAAGCTCCCCGATGTCGGATCGAGGCTGGTCGCTACCGTTCTTGCCCAATGTAGCCACCTGTATGCATAGGAAGGGTTGGCAGGTGTCTCCGATTCCATCTT
>CAMQQG010000235.1:0-13101 GCA_947034895.1 Rhytidiadelphus loreus | reverse complement strand
TGATGGCGTCTTTAACGACGTTGATCAATCAGCGTCGATTCGTCGTCGCCGACAATCGTACTAAAGAACCCGTAGACCCGTTTACCCGTCGCGTATCGGATGCGCAAGACGCCTCTACGTGGATGCTGCCGGCCGACGCGCTCGCGTGGGCCGCGCACTTAGGCAACGCGTACGGCGTCGGTATCGTCATCTCCGAGGGCTGCGGGTTTGTTTGTATCGACATCGACAACGCACTACAGGATAACGGCACATGGTCGCCTCTTGCGATTCAATTATGCGAGCGGTTTAAGGGCGCTTATATCGAAGTCTCAATATCAGGGCGCGGCTTGCATATCATTTGCTACGTGCGCGGCATCATCCCCGAGCACCGATGCAAAAATACCATCGTTCACATTGAGGCGTACAGCCGGGGGCGCTACATACTCATTACCGGCACGAACGCTTACGGCTCGCCGTTTTTTGACTGCACTGACGCGTGGAACCAAACGATCGCCGAGTTCTTACCGGAACAGGTCAAGGGCGGCGAGCTTGAATGGACGCGTGAGCCTGTACCCGAATGGAGCGGACCAGACGACGACGATGAACTGATCCGGCGCATGCTGCAGGACCGCCGTATGGGCGCGTTGTTCGGCTCTAAGGCATCGGCGCGCGATTTATACGAGGCGAACGTCGACGCCCTCGCTCGACTGTTTCCGGCGCAATCGCCCGGCAAACCTTATGACGCCTCGTCGGCGGATCAATCAGCCGCGAACCTTGTCGCGTTTTGGACGGGTAAGAATTGCGAGCGTATCTTGCGTGTGCTGCAGCGGTTCGCGCTCAAGCGCGAGAAATGGGAACGCGAAGATTACATTACCGGCACGATTCTAAAGGCCGTCAGCGCGTGCAAAAACGTATACCGTCAGTCGGCCATTGCTCAACCATTGTTGCCGACTACGGCCGTAGCGGAGGCATTGCCCGCTGGAATACCGGCGCCGCCGGATGCACTCGTCGCCGCGCCGCCCGAAACACGCCACGGGCAACTGATTCGACAGGACGGACAGGCGGTACTGTTCGCCGGCTGCGTGTTCGTCGAAGATGTCAAACGCGTGATGCTGCCGAACGGTAACCTACTCGACAAAGAGCAATTCGATTGTTACCCGGCACATCGCGGCCGTGAGTTTACCATCGACCACACGGGCGGCAAAACCGACAGTGCGTACGAGTGCATTACGCAATCGCGGATCGTCGCGTTCAAACACGTGCGCGGCTGTTTTTTCAGTCCGCTGCATGAGCCCGGCTCGATTGTCGAACGGGACGGCGAGCAATGGATCAACACGTATCGCAAGCTCGACATACGGTCAGAACCGGGCGACGTTTCGCCGTTTCTCGCGCACGTGGCGAAGCTACTGCCGAAGGGCGATGACTCGCTGATTCTGTTGTGCTATCTCGCTGCGTGCGTGCAGTACAAGGGGTATAAGTCGCGATGGACGCTCTTTATCCAGGGCACGCCGGGCAACGGTAAGTCGCTCATCTCGGACGCGCTCAAGTATTGCATCGGCCAGCGGTACACGCACGACGTAAGGGCTAGTCAGCTAGGTAGCCGTTTTAACGCCATGTTCTACGGCAAACTCCTATCCGTCGTCGAGGATGTCAAGATCACCGAAGATAAGGCCGGCATGTGGGAAGCACTCAAGCCGATGATCAGCCAAACGACAATGGAAGTCGAGGGCAAGGGCGTCGATCAGGTGACGCGCGAAGTGTGCAATAACTTCATTCTCAACAGTAATCACAAGGATGGTTTACGTAAAGAGATGGACGATCGGCGCATCTGTCCGCTCTTTTGTGCGCAGCAACGCAAGGGCGATAAGGAACGCGACGGACTTAACCCCGCGTATTTCGTGGAGTACTGGCGTTGGTTTGAGAGTGGCGGCAACGTGCGCATCTTGCATTTCCTAGAGCATTATCCAATTGATGACCGATACAACTTTGCCGGCGGTTGCATCGAGGCGCCCGAGACGTCAGCGACGGACGAGGCAATCAACGTCGGTCTCGGGGCGGCGGAACAAGATATTCTCGAAGCGATCGCCGCGCGCCGGCCGGGCTTTAAGGGCGGCTGGATATCCTCGAACGCCGTGCAGGTTGTGCTTGACGAGGCAGGACGTAGCAAGTTTCTACCGCGCAGCCGGCGCCGCGAGATCCTTGAGAATCTAGGCTATGCGCCGCATCCGGCGTTACCTGACGGGCGTGTGACTGCGGTTATGACGGATGGAACGCGTCCGCGGCTCTACGTCGCTAAGGGGCACTCGTCGCTTAGTATCACCGACCCTGACATGGTGCGCCGGCTGTACGAAGTCGCTCAGGCGTCGAAGTTATGACCTATCCTCGACGCACTCGCAGTTGTGTTCGTTCGCGAAGTGCCGGCCGATGTTCCACGCGGCGGCTTCGGCGGCCTCACGCGTAATACAGTCGGCTGGCGCGTGTAGGGTGCTCAAGTCGTGTGGCTCGCCGCGCTCGTCGATGCCCATCACGATCACGGCGTTCGCGCCGCCCGTCCATACGCGGATTTCGACGTACTGCGTCATAGCTGCGGTTTCTTTGCAGATTGTAAATCCCAGCAACTGGCGCAGACATACTGAGCGGGCACTCCGTCTGCTATGAAGTACGCGGGAACATGCCCCCCCGTGAACGTCGCAGCGCATCCGGGGCGCGGATTGGTCAAAGCGAACAAGCTTCGGCGCACAATCTATCAATGGTTGTAGCTTCATGCCTTCACCTCTCTCTCGCGTCATAGCCCCGCCTTCGCGATCGCTGCGTGTGCCGCGCGGGTGTCCATGTTGGACGCGTCTCGCTGCATTCCTTCTGTGCCGTCGCAGCGCTCAACTAGCGCGATTAGTTCCGCTAGCAACTCAGGGGCGGCGGCGATGAGGCGGGCGTCCGATTCATAACGCACATCGTTGCAGATCGCACAATCCTTCGTTTCAACACAGTAATAGTCGTCGTTCTGCTGTGCAACTAGCCACGGCCCCGGTGTGTGTTCGCTCATGACGCAGCGCGCTCCTTATGTTTAGCGATTTCTGACTTGACGAACTCAACTGAGACGCCTGCATAGCTCGCGAGCCATTCAGGATTGGACTGCAGCCCTTCGCGCTTGACCCATGACCGCACGCGGCGTTCGGCTTTCAAGATCGAGCCCAACACTTGATCGCGTTTACGCTCGCAACAGGCGCCGCAGATATTGGCGCGGGTTGAGATGTGGAACGTCGGCGCTTTCCAGCCGTGACAAGCGCAGCAATTGCCCATGCTGTTGGTCGGCTTGCATTTGTCGATCAAGTCGCCGTAGGTGCGTATCAAACCTGCGCGCATCGCAGCGTGTACGCTCATCAGGGCGGCGCTCATGACGCGTCGCTCGCAACGGCCAGCGTGAACAGGGTGATCAACACAGTGCAATACATGGCAACAATATACATGGCGTTCTCCGTAAGTGTGTAGTGACTCGACGGGTGCCAGTATCTCGCGTGTAGACCGCGCGGTCTAGAACTGCGTCACAGTTCTAAGCACTCGCGCGCTTACAGTTTCGATCACAAGCGGCTGTAGGCGGCCGGTAACTCGGCAAACCGCTTTTGTTGTTCTCTCATCGTGTCCATGATCAACGCTATATTCGAGAACGGTATCTCTTTGCCCGCTTGAACTGACCACGAATGCGCGCAGTACAGCAAGTACGCTTCGAGTTCAATGATCTGCGCGGGCGTCATTTCGACAGGGACGTTAAACGTTGTGGTGAACCGTTGCACCATCGTTGCCTGTGCATCCGTCAACGGTTTGATCGATGTGTACGTTTGGCACATGACGCATTGACCGGTCGAGGCGTAACGTTTTGATACGTGCCCACGTTTACAGGGTTTATCAATGGTGAAAAAACGATCGCCGCGTTCGCGTGCCGCTATTCGAGCTTCGGTAAAATTCATAATATTCCTTATGTAGGCTATAAGCTATTACAGAATAATCACGTACTAGGTAGGGTAGAAGGTCAATTTAACAATAACGTGTCCGATGACCGAAGGTTCTATACTCCCCCCACTCCCAGAAATAATAGTTAATAACACTATACCTGTTACTGTAGTATAATAAGCTATTAATACAGATATTTACCAGCTATATAGGGCTTATTAAGACATTAAGACATAAAAGACATAAAAGACATATAAAACATAGAGTTAGATATGTCTTATAAAGCATGTCCTAATACAAAACGTAAAATTATTGTTAAATAGCAACGGTTTTCATACTAAAAACGTTTAACATGAATCAAATTCATAGTAGCCGTTCGAGGCCTATGTGGTAATAATTGGCTCATGGCACGCCGCACGACGCTGATTCTCAAAACTGACGACCCGGACAGGCTTAACGAGGCGCAAGAGACGTTCGCCCGTGCCTACGTGGAATTGCACAACCCGGCCGCCGCGTACCGTCTCGCGTACCCGACGAGCGCATCGACGAGCGTCGCATCGTCGTCGGCTCGCGTGCTGCTCAACGTGCCGAAGATTCAAGCGCGCATCGATGAACTTCGCGCACTCGCCGCCGCGCAAACGACGGTGCGCGCCGCGGAGTTGATCCGCGACTTGCACGACATCGCCACGGCCGACGTGAACGAATTGATCAAGGGCGTGACGGAATCGTGCCGTCATTGCCACGGTAAAGACTTCGCGTATCAGTGGCGCGACGCTGCGGAGTTCGCAGGGCGCATGGACGAACACCTACGCACGCGCGAGTCGAAGAAACCCGTGCCGATGCCCGTCATGGATGGCGGCTATGGTTTCGACCCGCGGCGCGATCCGAATCCTGCGTGTCCCGCGTGTTATGGCGACGGTAAATTGCGCGTCGTCGTGGGCGATACCACGCGGCTGTCGAGCGGCGCGCGAAAACTGTACAAAGGCTTGCGCGTCAAGGGCGATGGCAGCATCGAAGTGTTGATGCACGATCAGATGCAAGCGCGCGATATGATCGCTCGGATGCTCGGCGCGTATAAGCTCGACGGCAAGGGCTTGAACGGTACGCCCGACGTGCCCGAACCGGTTATGGAGGGCTTGAGTCAAGAAGATGCGCAGCGGGCGTATCTGGACCTCACGCAGTCGTGATATATTCGTGACGCGGTTCTAGACGATGCCGATCAAATCGCCAACTTCGCCTTCGGCTACGGAGCCCACGTCAGAGGGTGTTGGGTCGGCATCGTCTGAATCGTAGCGCGTAACGCGACACGATAGACCCTAGAGCCCTGCGTGACATATCCTCGCGGGCATGCCGACGATCTCCGACAGTAGCAGCCCGTTAAACATCACGCTCGTCCAAGGTGCCGACTTCGGCCCGGCGACGTTGACATTTCAAAATCCTGACGGTTCGGCGATCAATCTCACGGGCGCGAGTGTCGCGGCCGCCATGCGTAAATCGTTCACGACGGCTGTTGTCGCCACGTTCACGACGACCATCACGAACGCAGCGGCCGGTCAGGTGGCGCTCAGCATGCCCGCCACGGCCATCGCCGGCTTGTCGCCGGGCGTCAACGCGGCGGACCCAAACGGCGCGTATGTGTGGGACTTCAAACTCACCGCGTCGAACGGGACGATCAGCCGGCCGCTCGCCGGTACCGTGCAGCTACTCGCGAGCGTCACGCCATGAGTGCCGTATTGCCCGACATCACCGTGGTCGTGACGCCGCCCGCGTTGATCGTGGTGCAAGCCGTCACGCCGCAGCCTGTCGACGTCGCTGTGACGGTGAACGCGCTCAATGTGGGGCTCAGCATGCCCGCGCCTGTCAGCGTGGCGTACGCGGCGTCTCAGGGGCTCGCAGGGCCGCCCGGCGCGGTTGGGCCGCAGGGCATACCAGGGCCGCAGGGTCCGCCCGGCTCCACGGGCTCGACGTTCACGTACATCCAAGCGTCGCCGTCGAGCACGTGGCATATTGCACATAACCTGTCGAGGTATCCGTCCGTGACGGTTGTCGACTCGTCGGGCGATGTCATCGAGGGCGATATCGATTACGTCGACGCGAACAACATCATTGCGTCATTCAACGCGCCGTTTGCTGGCGATGCGTATCTCAACTAGGCGGGCGGCACATGGCTAAAAAATTCCTAAGCGGTATTGATCTCGTCCAAACGGCGTTGAATAACGCGCAGATACAAAACCTCGCGAGCGCGCCGTCATCGCCCGCCGCAGGACAGGTGTATTTCGATACCACGCTCAACGCGATGCGCTACTGGAACGCAACCGCCGGCGCGTGGCAATGGGTCGGCACCGACTCGCTGTTATTGCAAGGGCAAAACGGCGCGTATTACCTCGCGCGGGCGAACCAGACGGGCACGCAGTTAGCGGCGACGATCTCGAACCTGCAGGCAACGGTGATCGGCTATACGCTCGACACGTTCGCCGCGCCCGTTGCGTCGGTCAATCTCAACAGCCAGAAAATCATCAATCTCGCAACGCCCGTCGCGGGCACCGATGCGGCGAATAAAGCCTACGTCGATGCGTCAGTCATGGGCTTGCAAGTCAAACCGACCGCAACGGTTGCGACGGCCGCGGCGTTGCCGACGTATACGTACAACAACGGCGCGTCGGGCGTCGGTGCGACACTCACCGCGACGAGTAACGGCGTGCTCACCGTCGACGGGTACGCGCCGCCGGTGGGCTCGCTCGTACTCGTCAAAAACGAAACGGGTTCGAATGCCCCGTATAACGGCCTGTACACGCTGACGACCGCAGGCGCCGCGGGCGTGCCGTACGTGCTGACGCGTCATCCCGATATGAACTCGGCAACCTCGTTCGGCGGTGCGCTCGTACCAGTAGAGTCGTACGGCTCGACCACGGGCAACACGCTATGGCTATCGAGCGTCGCCAATTCAATTACCGTCGGCACGACGAACGTCACATTCACGCAGATTGCCTCACCGTTGTCGTACACGGCGAGTAATGGCGTGCTGCTCACGGGTACGAATTTCACCGCGCAAGTCGTGGCGTCTGGCGGTGTGCTCGCGGGCTCGACGGGGCTATCGGTCGATACGACGATCGTCACGCGCAAGTACGCCGCGACCATCGGCGACGGGTCGACGACGAGTATTCCCGTGACGCACAATCTCGGCACACTCGACACGACGGAGAGTATCTACACCGTGTCAAGCGGCGTCGAGGTCGAGTGCGACATCACGCACACGTCGACAAACGTCACGACGTTCATATTCGCGACGGCGCCCGCAGCCGGGGCGTACCGCGTGGTTATACACGGCTAACCTATGACGTCTCAACGTACATGAAACCGTTACTCGGAGTCGCGCCGGTCAATCCGACCGATGCGGTACGTCTACAAGATATTCTCGGCGCCTCGGCGCTGGCGACCATGTTTCGGCTCGCACCGGTGCTCAATGGCGGCTCGCCGTCGAGCGTGTACGGTGGCGTGCTTGGGCTTGACTTCGGGCTCGCGACGGACATATTCAGCCCCGGCACGATACAGACGCTCGATTGTAGTGACGGGCGTTTGACCACGTGAGTACACAGTTACAATTGCGGCGCGGGACGGCGGCCGCATGGACGGCGGCGAACCCGACACTCGCACAAGGCGAAATGGGACTCGAACTCGACACGTCGAAAGTCAAGTTCGGCGACGGCACGACCACGTGGACGGGGCTTGCGTACGCGAACCTCGCGCCCGGCGCGGTTACGACGCTTGCGGCCGTCGGTTCGACTCCGAACGCGAACGCGGGCGTAATTAGCGGCAATACACTCACGCTTGAGCCGGTCAGCACGTCACTGCCGGGCGTACTCACAGCCGCGCAGTACAATTCGATACTGGCGATCACGAACGCGGCGCCGTCGTCCATCACGGCCGTCGGATCATCGCCGAACGCCGCGGCCGCATCGCTCAGCGGCAATGCGTTGACGCTGCAGCCAGCGAGCGCGACGTTTCCGGGCGTCATGTCGGCGTTGCAGTACGCGATCGTGCAGGCGTTGGCGGCGACGGTCGGTATTTTGGTTACGGCAAACGCTTACTCGAACATCACGGCAAACGGTTCGACCGACGACACGTCAGCGTTGCAAACGCTCGTCAACAACGCGCCCGACGGCTCGACGCTCATCTGGCCGGGCGGTAACTCGACGACAGTTATCTCAAGCGCGATCAGCATACCCGCCGGCCGTCACTATCAATTTCAGGGCGGCGGCGCGGGCAAAACGTACATTTTGCAGACGTCGCAAACGGCCGATCATTTTACGTGCGGCGATTGGTACTCATCGTGGCAGGGTTTCACGTTCTCGACGAACAACACGACCACGACGGCATCGCAAGCGTTGACGTCCGGCACGGTGCTGAGTGTCGCGAGTATCAACACGGCGCAAGTCGCCGCGTCCGGTACGCTGTACGTGAACTCATCGACGGGCTGGCAGTCGCTTACCTACTCGGCGCGCACATCGACGAGCGTTACGCTATCGCAGACGGGTACGGGCAACTGCCAAAACGGGTACCCGATCGTATTTAAAACAGCGGGCGCAGCGGTCAACGCCGGTAACCTCGTCGGCATCAACGTGCAGAATTGCGCGGGCGTGTGCTTATACAACGGGTACGTCGCATCGGGCACGACGTCAAATCAGTCGATCGTGTCGAATAATAATTATCTCAACACGATCAATTACAACATCTGGATCGACTCGGCAAATTGGAACGGCATCGTCAGCGACAACACGTGCGATTGCACTGTGTACAGCCGAACGCAGGCGCATTTTCTCATCACGCAATGCGGCTCGATCACCGGACGCGGCAATCAGTTCATTCGCGCACAGTTCCCGCTGTTGTTGGGCTCGACGACTGCGGCGTATCCGGCTGGCGTGTTCGGTGTGTATCTGTCCGAATGTTATTTCGACAACGCGGGTACGGACGCGATTCGGTTCCAAGGTATCAGCGCAATTCAGCGCGTCAAGATATCGCAATCGTGGATGTCGAGCGCGCAGGGCGGCTCGGGCGTTAATTTCGCATCGACCGCGACGACACTGCCGTCTGATATCGAATTTACGGCGTGCAATTTTTACGCAAACAGCGTGAATGGCATTACCGGCGCAGGCGTGCAAGACTATCGCGTGCTTGGCGGTGAGATCGCCGGTAACGTCATCGGCGTGAACATCGCCGCGGCGGCCGGCAGCGTCACGTCGGTACAACTCAACGGCGTACGCATCGGACCGACGGGCGGAATCGGCGCGAACGGTACGGGCATAGCGATCGCCACGGGTACGTACGCGGCCGTTATGATTCGCGGGTGCGACACGGTCGGGTCGACCACGCCGCTCACGTTGGGTACGGTGACGGTGGCGAATTGGTCGCGGTTCGCGATCACGGATAATCCGGGGATCAATCCGCATACCGTCGCGACGCCCGCCGTTGCGGCCGTGTCGGTCACGACGACGAATACGACCGGGTTTCGCATTACGATTTACGTTAAATGGAATACGACGGCGCCGACGGCCGTTACGGTTAACGGTACGGCGCTCGGACTACCGGTCGTGAGTCAAATACAGCCGGTCTTCTTAGACCCCGGCGGCACAATCGTTTATACAGGCACGGCGCCCGCGTCATGGGCATGGGTAGGAAGCTAATGAAACAATACCGCCATATAGGATTATTCGACATGCGTAAATTACTCTTACTTCTACTCGTACCGCTCGTCGCGCTCGCACAATACGCGCCGCCCTCGACGCCTTCAAGCATCGCGTTCGCCGCGGCCGGCAAGTCGTCATGGCTCGCCGCGTCGGGCACGTCAAGCGCTGTCACGCTCTCAACGCCGTTGACGATCGCCGCGCAACAGGTGCAAGTGTTCAACACGGCGACGACAGCCGCATTCGTACAGTGTGGCGCGGCGAACGTGACGGCGAGCGCGGGCAGCGCCGGCACGGCGACAAGCGACATACCGATCGCGCCCGGCAGTGTGGTCGTCATCACGCCGCCCGCCGGTAGCGTCGCGTGCGCGGCTATTCTCGCGAGCAGTACGGGTGCGGTGTACTTCACGCCGGGCGTAGGGCTGTAACGTCATGCGGCGCGCGTGGCTAGGGCTCGTATTGGCGTGTGGCGTCGCATCGGCGACAGTCAAGAATCAACCGCCCGCCGCTGCAAGTGCATCGCCGAACGGCACGGCGCCGTCGAGCGCGTCAGTCGTAGGAACGAATTCAAGCGGACAGTTCGTGTCGCAGCCGGCGGTAGCGTCCGGCGTCGGCACGAACGGCACGGCCAACGTGGTGCAGTACGGCGCGATCGGCGACACGGTACGCGCTCAATCGACGATCACAACCACGTCAGGGTCAACAGCAGCGACGATCAGTCCCGCTATACCGTCCTCTTACGTTGGCGCGAATATCGTTATAGCAGGCGCGGGCGCGTCGGGCGTTCCGTTGCAAACAACGATCGCCGCGGTGAATGGCACGGCCGTAACGTTGGGTGCAGCGGCGTCGACATCGCAATCAGCGGTTTATAAATACGTGGCATACGGGCACGACGACACGGCCGGTATTCAAGCGGCGATGAACTCAGGCGCCTATAGCGTTATATTTCCCACGGATCGCACGTACGGGCAGTACTCGCAAATCACGTTACCAAACGCCGCGCGAGTCGTCGTTAATTGCCAAGGCGTAACTCTCGTCGCGCTCGCACCGATGACGAATCAGTTATCGCAATCGCAAAATTCAAATTTTTTCGCATCCGAAGGCAGTGCGGTCGAAAATTGTCGACTTGATGGCATGGGTCAAGCGACGCATAACGTTACTCACGGGTCATTTGCTTGGACGTATACGAACAACGTTTACCGTAACGCAACGACCAGCAACATTCTTTGCAACGGGCAGTGTGAAAATACTTATTGGACGGCGTCGCAAATCGCGAATGACTCGACGCTGACGCCGACGTTTCCCACGTATTTGATAGAAAACGCGTATACCGACAACCATTACACCGACATCATCGGGTCTGGCGCGAACACAGGTATTTACGACCATTCAAGCGGTGCGTATTGGACGAATGTCCACACCTATTACATTACGACTACGCATTTCAATTTGTCAGGAGCCGGCGCGCATACAACAGGGCTATATGCTGACACTGTTGCTGCATCGCAGACGGGCATAATAATTAACGCGAATCAAGTCAGCGTCATTAATTGGTATGTTAACGGGCCGTCAACTGTTGTTGGCGTGTCGCTGCCGTCAGGCACCAGCTACGCGACGGTGATCGGCGGTATTGTCACGGGGGGCATTTCAGCGGCGAACGCGGTCGTGCAGTTTGGCGCTTCGACGGGCACGACAGCCAACAACACCGTGATCGGCAACGCCGGGTCAAATTATTCTAACGTCGGTAACGGAGGCACGTGCTTAGGGTACTCCGTGTCGTGCGGTTCTAACACTTCAATCGGGATCGGACCTTTTACGACCGTGTCGTTTGGCGATGTGGGCATAGGACATGGCGCAAATTCGACGGGATCAAATTCATACGCTTATGGCTACGGTGCCTACGCGACGGGCACAAATTCCTATTCGTTTGGAAACGGCGTCACCGTTGCGGGAACTAATGAGATCTCCGTCGGTAATATTTGGATTGGATACCAGACAGCGGCAGTCGCCACCAGTGGTTTTGGAACGTCGCCGACGGTGACGGGCAGCGGGACGGGTGTTTTTAAAATCACGGAAGGCGCGACAGGTACGCCGAGTACGACGGGCGTCGTTACGTTGCCCGCAGCCCCGACAGATTGGGTGTGCTCAGCGCTTGACCGCACATCGACAACGATTACGGCGCGACAAAGTGGCGCGGCATCAACGACTGCGGTCACGATGGTATTTAGCGCGGCGCCCTCAAACGGCGATGTCATTCAATTTACTTGCGGGGCGTTGTGACGCTGTAGCATACTCAGCCGCTCTATGCTACGCGCCCTCATACACGCATTCGACAACCTCACTCGGAGTATCCAGAAAATGACGACAGCCGTTGACGATCTCACCGCAGCCGTGACCGCCCAGAACACCGTCGAGGCGTCCGTCGTGTCGCTTCTGCAAACCCTCACCGCCGACTTGCAGGCCGGCATTGATGCCGACGACATGGCGAAGATTCAGGCGGCGACCACGGGCATCCAAGCCAATACCGCCGCTCTTGCCGCGGCTGTCGTCGCGAACACGCCGGCCGCTGCCACGTCTGCGACTACTCCGGTTGCGGCTACCGCTCCGGTCGCTGGCACGGCGCCCGACGGTACGGCCGCGTCAAGCCCGGCGACCAGCTCGCCCGCCGCACCGTCGAGCCCCACGTCGCCCGCAGACGCCAATACCGGCACGTCTACCGGCACTACCTAATCCCGCCTCCCAGTGGTGCCTCGGGGCGCTTGCGGCCCCGTTTTTTAGGAGCTTGCCATGTCGACAGTTGATATCGTCATTCTTGTTTTGCTGTTGCTGTTCGTGCTCGGCGGTTTACCGTCGGTCGGCGTTTACACCGGGTACGCGTACGGCGGCACATGGGGCGGCGGATACGGCATGTCGTTGATTGGGTTCGTGTTGTTGATCGCACTGCTAGTGTGGTTTCTGCGCGGTAACCGGCGGCTGTAATGTCATCTCGCGGCGCCCAACGTGTATGCCGCGACGATAATAGATCCCACGACTAAGCACGCAAGAACGATCCAGCCTAGAAAATCGCGCGGGTCGTTATCCGTCACTGTGTTCGTCGGATGTCAATTGTTCTCGCACTGCGCGCCGGCTGTCGCGGGCAGCCAACGCAAGCCCGACCGCCATTGCGCCTAAACTGATGCCGATCAAAAGCCAACATGTGGCGTTATTCACGGTATCGCCTTTCGGAGTTGTTCCATTGCTTGCGGGCTCACATGCGTAAAATTATCGTCGTAAGACGACAGTACCGCCCGGCATGCGCTCATCAATGACTCATAGGAATCACGCGTCATCGTCACGCAGTTAAGGTCGGACGGGCTCAAGGGCGTGTCGGGCGCGGCCCGCAGGTAATCTTCGGCATAGTCGCGAATCTTACTACTCGCTTCGGTGCGCGTATACGTGTCGGCGAAGAAAGCCTTCCATATTTCGTTCGACACGACCGCGGGCAAGCCGTGCC
>CAMQQG010000234.1:0-67383 GCA_947034895.1 Rhytidiadelphus loreus | reverse complement strand
AGAAAGACTGAGATGAAAAAGCTTGAATTCTTTCTAAAAGCAATGAGTGTGGGTGAGTATAAAAGAACAGCTTGGGTCATCAGTGCTTTTGGTTTGATCCGTGAAAAGGGTGAGGCTTGGAAGTCTGAGCCTTATCCATATCGAATTATTCAGTCTCAGCTTGGAATGTTCTTTGTAAGTCCTGAGGACCCAGCTCAACTGATTGAAATTGAAGATGCTCCTCCTGGTGAGCCTATTTTTAAATTCAAAGAAAAAGTAAGTGTAGAAGCACTTGCTATTCCAAATTTAAAAGAAGCCATTACAACCACTTATGGTAACTTGCTCTACAACTGTATTTGTCTTGTCTATCCTTTTGGTGACAAGATCCTTTATCAATCAGGTCGAATCAAAACCGATGTGATTGAGGACATGGTGGTTGCGAGACTCAAAGACACTCCTCCACCAAACGCACCTCGTGACCCCAAGTTCATCTACGTAGATGAGTGGCGCATGCATGCAAATGCTACTTTTGCTTTGGTGGCTTATACTCAGCTCTGCGTTCCAGCTTGTTCTTACAAATCAATGACAGCGCCCCCTGGTATTAAGGAGTACCGTCAAAAGCTCTTGGATGAGAATAAAGAAAGACTGCATGACCCTGCTGTCATTGCGAAGATTGATGCTCAACTCGTTCAATATTTGAGAGACTATTTAAAAGACGACCCTGCAATGGGGTTTTTGATTACGAGTAAGTCTTTTGACGTTGTTCGTAAGCGACTCTTCTTAATGGTCGGTGCAGAAGCAACACTCGACGACAGTCTTGAAGTTGCATTGGTGAAGAAATCTCTTTCAGAGAGTTGGGACATCAAGGACGTTCCCATTCTTAACACAGCTTCTCGCTCAGGGTCTTACAACCGAGGTGCTCAAACAGAATTGGGAGGAGAGGCTGTCAAATGGCTCTTTAGAGCCTCATCAAATCTCTCAATCACAACGAAGAACTGTGGTTCCCGCATGGGTAACTATTTCTTTGCAAATCCTGGTGAAGAGCACAAACTTCTTGGATTTACAGCCATTGCAGGCAGTGATGATATTCAAATCACACAAGACAATATCGGTGAGTACATGGGTAGACGAGTACTGCTACGCTCTCCTATGTTTTGTAAAATGCAAAGCACTGAGTTTTGTGAAACCTGTGTGGGTCAACGTTTAGCTGTGTCTCCCACCAGCTTATCGATTGCTGTGGCCAATTACGGAAACGTTTTTATGGGGATATTCATGGGATCGATGAAGGGTAAAGCACTTGAAGTTGAAAACATGAATGACAAGGAAGCTTTTATTTAAATGAATTGACTAAATGTAGTTCTATTTATACCAGCTCGAGAATTTTGTGCTTAATCTCCATCCGTACAGTTTTCTTTATTTTCCTTTAGGACCAGACATGAATGAACAAGTCAACTCAGGCACAGACAATGCCGCTCCCGCTCCCAATGCCAATCCCAACACCCCTCAAGACACCACCATTCCTACCGACACCAATTCCACAGGAAAAAGAGACACCCCCTCCTCCACCACCATCAAAAAAGCCGACTTTGCATTGAAAGATGTGGACAACACAACACAGGTCAATCCAGATTCTGGAACAGGTGGCAATTCACAGACTGAGGATGTAGGCCAACAGCCCATGGCTTCTACAGCCACCGCTGTGGCCAATACACCATTACCCAGTACAGAGCAAGCCAAAATTGACAGTGAAGTCTTGGCAGACGCTTTGAATAAAGAACTTGGCAATGATGTACCGTCAATGGTAAATCCAAGCGTCTCTGTTCTTCAAACCGACATTGAAGACAAAGGTCCTGTGGGAGCTGAACTGGGTGAGGATTTTGATGACGTGGCTCGCTCTACTGAATCAGATCCAAAAGGTGAAGGTGCTGCTCCTATAGAAGAGTCAGCACCTACTGAGGCCACTTCTTCTACAACACCCATTGGAACAACTGATGCAGTCCAGTCTTCTGCGAGTAGCCAAAGCGAACCTTCGAGCCCAACGGTTGGTACGCCCACGGCAGACACTTCTACTTCAACCCCATCTGCTGATTTGGGTAATGATGCTCCAATCGACACTCCTTCAGCAACTCCAGTAACCAACACGTCTGAGTCCGCGCAGGATAACGGTAATGCTCCACCTACCACAGACACCCCAACCCAAAGCACAGGAACAACAGAAAACACGCCTCTACCAAATAGTGGTGCTGCTCCTGACCAGCCTGTTTTGGCTGCTGGTGAGCTTCCTGTGGCTGCAGCAACCAATGATGGCAAGAACACTGAAGTATCTGGTGGTGATGCTTCTAATCCTGTCAGTGGTGATGACAGCGCTAAGTCTGGCGGCTCTTCTGATACTGGGAATGAAAAAACTCCTTCAGCAGAATCTGTAATTCAAGAATCAAATGTTCAACCTCAAGTCTCCTCCTTGGACACGTCAGCAACTCCTGAGCAGAGCTCAAATTTGTCTGGTAGTGCTGGTAGTGCAAATGCCAATCCTTCTGGTATTGAGGAGCCTGCCTCAGCTCAATCTGTTTCAAAAGGTGGCGATGTTTCTACTGATGACAGTAGCGGCAACAGCGCTCTTTTGCCTACTGGTACTGGTGATCCTGTCGTGGATTCGAGTACCGGACAAAAACCCATTGTTGAAGGAGAAGTAAATGGACAAGACAATTCCAATGGCACTCCGGTTTCCAACACCGGGGGAAGTGGGGACACGACTCAACCCGCTGAATCCTCCAGCACGAGCAGTGATCCAGTCGGGTCAGTCAGCAGCAGTAACGAGTCAAGCACTCCTGCCGCAAGTTCCGAAGAACCCACCTCCGGTATTGACGTCGACTCAGATCATCAACCAAGCGCTCTCAGCACGCCCCCTGTCGATTCCGGAGCCAAAGGGAGCGACTCCAGTGGGAGTCAAGAAGCTGGTGACTCCGGGACCCATGAGCCGGCGCTAGAAGCTCCTCCTGATGCCACAACGACTCCTCAAGCGTCTGAGACTCAAACTGCAGTGTCTTTGGAAAGCACTTCTGATGAGAAGCCACCTGCCTTAACCGTTGATACACCAGCGCCTGATGTATCAGTAGACTCCACGATCAAGCAAGCTGAAAGCACCGAGCCTGTCAATCCTGCAGTGGCTGATATTGATCCTCAAACAGGTGAACCTGCAGTCACAGCGCCTTCAGTCTCACCCAACGAGACGGCGACTCCTAGCGTCCCTGAGCCTCAATCAACACCCGGTGCTGATGCACCTGTTGACGCTCCTAAACAGACACCCAATACAGACGTCAATGCACCTGTGTCTCCCAACACACAGACCACTGACACTCCTGGGCCTGCTCCTACACTTCCCTCCAGTGCCGACCCAGTGAGTGCGGATAAGACAACAGCAACATCTGTTGATTCTCCCAATCCACAGACTGAAGTCACAAATGCAAATGGTAGTAAAAACCCTCCTGCAGATACTTCCAATTTGCCTGTCTTGACAGATGTGCTTGCTACACCGATCAGTCCTGCTGATGCTGCAGCTTTGATTAAAACACCTGAGCCTACACCACCTTCTCCTGTGGTGGTCAATACAGGTGTCAGTGATAATTCCACTGCTGCTCCAGCAACCCCTTCACCTTCTTTTACTGGAACCCCTACAGTGCCCACTCCCACTCCTGCAGCTCCTGCTCCTGCTCCAACCCCTGCACCCACCAGTCATGGTCCTACAGGAATTGCTGAAGTCGATCGGATCTTAGAGCACCTGCCAGCGTCAGCGCTTGGCTCTATTCTCTCGATCAAAAACTACATGACCATGATGGCTCCTCGAAAGCCCATGGATGCAAAAACAGGTGCTCAACACCAAGTTACTTTATTTCGAGCCATTACTAACATCATCAACCGAGAAGAGGAGCACTTTGAGACTCTCTTTACCGCAATGCTAAAGATGTTCGAGCATGGCAAAGATGATGTCTTTCAAGAAACACATGTCTTTCGTTTTCAAGAAGCTGTCAATTTGAATGCTGACGAACAAAAAGGTTTTCAACGACTCGTCAATCTTTTCAAAGTGATGGGTCCTGTTCAAGACCGAAACTTGGCTCGTAAGCAGGTGAGGGTGGAAGAATCGTTGACACACGGTTTGACTGACGAAGGTCGAAACCGAGTGCTTTCTTACTTCGATCCGAATGGTCGTTGAGGTTTGAAGTAAAGCATAAATAGGGTGGACTACAGGAGTCAATCCTGTAGTCCACCCTTTATGTTTGTTTAAATAGAAAGACTCCTCATGACTCAAGAATATAAAGTAGGTGATAGAGATCCCTACATTTCAAAGATTCAGCGTACGCTCAACGAATTACTTCAAATTCATTTGGTGACAGACGGCACCTTTGGTCCTGTCATGAGAGACGCTGTTGTCAGTTGTCAAGCCAAGTATAAATTGAAATCCACAGGTACTTACTCTCCTGGATTGGCAGCGATTTGTGATCCAATCATTTCAACAAAATATTTAACACCTGAATCTTTTCAAAAAGCTGCTAATCTTCTTCAAATTCCTAAAGCTGTTGTCCAAGCTGTACAAAAAGTAGAAACAGCAGGATTTGGCTTTTTAGATGATGGTCGTGCTACTATTCTTTTTGAGCGCCATATCTTTCGAAAAAGACTCATGGCTTGGATGAAACTCTCGGTTGTTAATTTACAAAAAACTGCTCAGTCATTAGGATTAAGATTTATTCCTAATGTAACAACTCTAGACCAAATAGATAAGCTGATGATGATCAGCTACCCAAATATCTACAATACTGAGACGGGTGGCTATATGGGAAAGGAAAAAGAATATCCTAGACTAGAGACGGCTTCTTTATTTGATCCTGTCTCAGCACTCTCCTCAGCTTCTTGGGGACTCTTTCAGATCATGGGTTATAACTACGGACTTTGTGGTTATAATTCCGTATTGCAGTACGTTACTGAAACGAAAGCTTCTGAGCAAAATCAATTGAATGCTTTTGCTAATTTTGTCAAAGCTGATGGCAATATCTTACATGCTCTCCAAACAAGAAATTGGCATGATTTTAGTGTGAGGTACAACGGACCCTCTCAAGTTGATTACGATTCACGAATACAACAGGCTGTCACCTATTTTGAGCTTAATCCTCAATAGGTTCAATTGAAAACGAAAAGACTCTTCTAGTGTGAGTGATACGTTATAAAGCCTCTACAGGACCTTTAGAAGGTCCTGTAGAGGCTTTTGTGCTGTCTGCATCCTAACCCTGGTGTTTAGGTGTACCTGGAGAAGTTTTATTGCGATTGACCAGCCCTCCAATCGCACTCTCTACTTTCGTGAGAATTTCATCAGAAGGTACTTGACTCACATTGGTTTTTGGATCAAGCAAGATTTGCTCAGAAACAACACCTTCAGGTAATGTTTGCTCAAAAATACGGCCCAATGCTGCCATTGCAGTTGTTGCACGGTGTAGACGAGCAGAGGCTGTAGCTGCTTCTTCATGCGTGAGCATATAGCCGTCTTTGGTCTCGTTGGCAATGAGTGCTTTATTAATTGCATTCAAATCAGACCGCACTTTAGAAAACATACCAATCAACATTGCGGTGCGTTGATCAGAAGTATAGCCTTCCTTGATTGGAAGACTAGGATTGACAGATGTCTGCCGGATTTCATTAGATTGGGGTAGAGATTGTTCCATGATAATTACTTTCTATTTTAGAACAAAAAAATGATAGGTCATTCATAATTAAGTGTTTGATTGAAGAAATTACACTTCAATCAAACACTTACAAAGACTCTCACAATTAACCTAACTCTTTTGGATATTGACGAGTTGTATAAGTCTTAGCCATGTTGGCTAAGATATCTTTTTTGCTTTCATGATAAGCTACTTGTTTCGGTATGTTTGTACAAACAAAGTAGCAAAATTTCATCTCTTTATCAGGTAGATTTCTAAGCCGTCCAAAACCTTGAATGTTGGATTGTGAACTCTTGATTGCAGTGGTCATGATCACTGCTGTGAGATTAGCGATATCATGACCTGTACCTGCAGATAAGAGTGTAGAGACACTGACATCTGCAGTCATTAAATTCTCATAAGGATCTTCTTCCACATACCGACGAATATCAAGTGTCGGGTGGATGTTCTTAAGATAACTCACGAGCTGTGTACAAAGTTCAACAGAAGAGCAATAGATAAGAAGTCGGTTACCTGGTTTATAGCCTACCAGGTAGAATTCTCTCATGGCTTTATTGATCATCTCAAAATAGTCGTCTGTTAAAACCCTATTTCTTCGAATACTTTTCTCAAAAGCATGATGAGAATAAGTGGTTGAACCCCATTCGCTTGACTGAATTGAATTGGGATTTCTGACCTGGTAAAACCAGGCATACGCATGAATGAACTTGGTGTAGGGGATGCCCTCAAATCTTTTTGATCGAGGATAGGCCAATTCATACATTCGATTTAAAAACCCATCATCAGCTTTTAATGTCGCTGAGAGTGAAATAGACCATTTCACATTCGTATAAGTATCAATTTTGAAATGAAGATGAAAGTCAGCGTGGACTTCATCAATGATTCTCATACCAACTCCAAGTTGCTGCATCAGATCTTGAGGAAGGCATGAATAACCTTTCTTCAAGATATTAGAGCCGTGCTGCTCATATTGCTGATACCACTTTTGGAGAGTCCGACTGCTGATGATAATCACTTTAGGTTTAAAGTGACGAGAGTTGGAGTCTCTAAGAAGCTTTTGAAGCTCGGGTGTACCTTGGATGACTTTAACATCATCTCCTTCAACCCCACATAGCTCTTTGACATCTGAAGTCCATTTTTGCATGTATGATGGCTTCAAGATAATAATAGTTCTATAACTTAGAAAAGATGTTGCAGATACTGAAACAAGAGTTTTCCCAGACCCTGTTGCTACCTCTACAAGCTTGATTCGTGATGGTTTTTCATCTACCAAGTATTTGAAAATGGGTTCTTGATAATCTCTCAATACCCATTTAGAAAGCATTGGCATATCCACTCTTACACCTTCAAAGACGTCCACAATAGTCGTCTCGTAGGTATGAGGTAATATTTGTTGATTGGATAAAAAAGTCTGGAATTGAGGCCATTGCTCAATGTGAAAACGGTACTCTACTCCTTTTAGAATGCGTGTGGCAAAGACTTTAATGGGTGCTCTTACAAAGTAGCGGCCATCTCTAATAAACCCATACTGAATGTATTGTTCAATAAACTGCTTGACAATACCTTGAGCTCTTGGTGAGAGATGGGTCAAAACAAAACAATGGGAATAGAGGGTGGCTTTGAAGTAAAGCTGAGGAGGGGGTAGTCCCCCCTCCTGACTCACCGAGTCCTTCCTGAGGAGGCAATCACCTCTCGAGGCATGAGAATCGTATCCAAGACGTGCTCAGGCCTGTTGGTGAGCGCGTAGCTGATAGGACGTGTGATGATGTCATAGTGACGCTCATAAGCCATACGAGGGGCTAAAGAACGATGATCCATGGTCATCCTCATAACACCAAGACCTCTACGAGTGTGGGGTTTGGGAAGGCTGTAATCATTGTCACTGGCTGAGACAATCGTGGCTGAATAAAGCACGACTTCCAACAGCGCAATGTTGACACTCAGCTTTTGATTGACAAGTGTAAAGAGCTCTCCTAGCAGTGACTCAGGTTGAACGAATCGGTCTCGTTCAACGACATCATCCACTGAAGCTTCGAGCATATCTGCGACTTCCTTCGAATGGTCAGAGACGTTAAAGTGTTTCATGGGTAGAGAGAGGATTGGGCGAGAGAAGTCCCATCCATTCATGTCTACCACAAAGTTACCACTTTGGTCAACCGTCCATCCATTTTGACGAATGTGTCTAAGAAGCTCATGAGTCATCGAGGATTTTCGAGGCTTCACATTGACACTCACCTCATCCTCCCACATTTTCTTTCCATCATCTATTCGAACACCCAATGTTTCGAACTCTGAGACACGTGAGATAGAAAGGCTCGTGACATCATCGACTTCATAAATGTCAGTTAAGTTTCCAGCTTGAGCTGCTGGAATCACCAGTGAGACTTTGGTATTTTTAAGTCCATCAGCAAATTGATAGGAATTACCGTCTTTGAAGACTTTAACGTAATGACGGTCTCCATCTGTAATCATGATGGCCTCAATCTCTGAGGATCCATCCAGGTGTTTGACTGAAAGGATCATCTGAGATGATTGCTGAGTCATGAAGGCCGAACACATGTGACCAAGATTAGAGTAAGGTGGGACAGAATCACTGATTCCACCAAAACAGACTCGACACACACCGACGGGATCAGGATGCTGACAAAAGAGAATAGAGCGCAGATTGAGCTTTCGTCCAATCAAATGCTTATCCGTTGACCTGATCATCTTTAAAGTACCATCATCATCCATGAAGTACTTCCCAGCCAGATTTCTCAAGTCTCCTTCCCAGAGGACTTTATCATCTCGTTTTTCCAGTCCTCTGACCGTCCAGCGAACATATTTACCTGAGCCACAATCTTCGTGATGAAGATTCTCAACTGCCATTGCGATGAATTGGAGGCGTCTGGAGAAATACTCAGAGTCTTGAAGGACTCCTTTGGCAAACATCATCGATTTGGATGCTGAGAGCGACTCTGCGAGACTATCTCGGAAGAGTCGCATGCCTTCAGCATACCCTCTCATGATGGGATTTTTCAGTCGAATGGAATTAGCATCTGAAACGAACCCTCTGACACCAATACACTGGTGAATTTGGTTTTCTGATGCGAGGCCTGATCGAGCCAGTTTGGATATTGGATTGAGCATGGCAGTGACATCAGTTCTCATGATGGAGCTGATTTCACCGTAAAGGTTAGAAATAGATTCTTGAGTGGGCTCAAGTACCTCGTATGCTTTTATCATTCGAGGATTGTCTAGCATTTCTACAAAGTCTGTGATATCAAGAGATATCACATATTCCTCAAGCCGGTAGCTGAGATCGTTGTAGAGTGTATTGGTGATGCGATAAGCAAGCTCTGCCAGACGATACCTCAGTTTGAGCTTATCATCTTCATTTGGAAGCAATTGAGCAAGGTAGTCGTAAGTATCCCAAAGACAATGCTCAATTAAGACCATATGAGTCTTTGATGTAACGCGACCTCCTTTAAGAATGGATTGAACGTGATGATTCATCTTAATGGGTGCACCAGGAAAAGCACGGTGCACTTGCCAAAAATAAGACGAGTAAAGAACTTCTTTTGAATTCGTCTCTATTTCGCCATCATCAACCACAAGGGTAAATGATCCTGAGAGGATATTCCAAAGCTCATCAGTGGTATGTTCTAAGAGAGTTCTGGCATGGATTCGCATTTAGTCAGACTCCGCTAAGTTGTTAAGGAGTGTGGGTTCAAACTTACCGTAAGCAAATTTCCATCCTCCACAAAACGCTAGGTGTTTAACCAGTTGTAGTGGTCTTGCGTTTCCTAATGGATTATTCTTTCTGTCAGCAAAGTGTTTGATGTCAGTGGGTTTGTCAGCTTGGTAGAGAACATCTAGACCCTGACGATGGGTTAAGATGTTGTTATTTCTATCAAGCAACTCAGCCATCATGGCAGGACCAATGGTGGCAACCAAAATACGGACTTCAGTTTCACCGAACGCTCGAATGGCTTGACGACGAATGGGTGAGGCGTACTTGTCTCGACTGGTAATTGGTGCTAAGACACCAAAGTTTTGAAGCTTAGAAGAGGAGACCGCTGTTCTATCGTCACCAATCTTATCAAGGAGAAGGATGTACATGCTACCAATACGAACATTTCGTTTGGTGACACGTGTCTTTCCTGAATTTCCTGTGTAGGTGACCGGACCATAAACGCTTTTATATTCTTTCTCAAGCAACCGAATGATTGTCGGGCCTTCCGGTGGATTGCTGGGTGGAAAGTAGAAGTAAAAGCCGTCTTTTAGAATGTGAGCAATGTGATGCTCGAAACTTCTAGAGGAATGGTTTAAAAAGAAGTCATGTGTTTGAGGAACAATGATTTCATAAAACCGCATCACACGAGATTTGATGTGTTCAAATTGAGGATGAGATTTGATGAGTGCAGGACTGAGCGTAGAAGTTTTACTAAGACCTAAATGCTGTCTTATCTCTACAGTAAAGTCCCTGGCAATCGCATTGATGTAGTGTTCATAAAGACCACCCAAATTCATCCGTGACAAACGAGCATTGGGGTCCATGATGATGTCAGCACGATTACCTGCTGCATCTACTGGCATTTCATATGGCTCTGCAATGTGGCAGATCACACCCTTGTCTCCACACGTTCCAGTCAATTTAAATCCAATGGTAGGAATGACGTCGTATTCAATTACGAATTCGACTCTCCAGTCATCCAGAGGAATTCCACGGTAGAGTTTAGTGACGCGTTCTTCAGTGCCTGTGACTGGTTTTCCTTTAGGGTTACCAATGACAGAGATGGCTTCTACAATCCAGCGATGAAATTCTTTTGAGAGCACCAGCTTATTGCCTCTGGCGCGTCTGAGAGCTTCGTACTCATTGTAGATGTCTTGATAAAAGCGTCTCCTAGCTGTGTCATAACGCTGAGTCTGGACATCCATGCCAATCAAAGTGGTGGGCACGACGCTCTCGGTGTCGTGCATGACTCGAATGTCAATGACCTTACCACCTCTTCTTCCTGCATAGATCAAGGAATTGAAACAATTGTCAAATTCCATCGTGGCATTGATAGACTGCTCCACAGGACAGAAGTCAGGCTCTTCAGAACGAAGTGCCATGATGACGCTATCGTCTCTGATATAGTCTCCAATATCAGGGTGGGGTTTATAGTTTGTCTCGTCCCCGTAGAGATTGAGAGGATACTGTTTAGATCCCCATTCTACGATACGTCGTTCGTAGATCTTGAACGCAAACTTCTCAAGCACATCCCGACAAATTAAGACTCCATCCTCAGCCACTGCAGGATGCGACATGAAAGCAACATTGCATTCACGACCGAACTGGTATCCACCTTGCTCGTTAACTGAAGGTGAATCTTGTAAAATGGTATCTTTGGTGAACGTGGCACCTGTTCTGACTTTAGAAAGTTCTTTGGTTGGTTTTAATTCAAACCCAAAGTAAGGGTGGTTAGAGTAGAAGTCAACAACAGAGAGACAACTCACCTCTTTGTTGGCATGGTCCTCAAAGATGACAAGCGTCTCAGGGTTGTGCTTGATGCTGGTGACGTCAATGGTGCGTGGATAGCGCTCAATGACTCGAATGATCTCAACATCTGTGGGGAATTTGGTGGAGAAAGTGTACTTGCCGTACTCACGTTCCATGCCAGACTGAATGCGTCTCTCAGTCGAGCCTTTAATCACAAGGGCTTGACTGATGTGAGAGCTGAACATTTGCTTACGGCTTGCACTATTAAACGCGTCTAAACTTGATAAGCTCAGAACACCCATCAACTCACGGTGCAATTGATTAGGTTGAAAACGGGGATGTGTATTATCGTGAGTATTATTATCACTCATGTTTAAATCCTTTTTATCTAACAAATATTTTCATCTTTAAACCATACTCACTATTGTGATATATACCTGAAACAACCTTGAAGAAAGAAATACTCAAATGAGTGTAATTGATACAATGCTGGTTGACGACGGTGCATCCATTTATTATTCCGACAGCCTCAGACGGGTCCTTGAAGACCATATGACGTTCTTACGAAATGCATCCAGCACGACTGTGATACAGATCCAACCCATCGCTGCGTATAGATGGGAAGGAGATCTTAACGGATTACTTCTCGAAATTGGAATTCCACTATATTTGCATTGGGTAGTTATGAGAATGAACAACATGACAAGCCCTCAGGAAGTGCCTGCGGATTTAACGCAATTGTTAATCTCTTCACCCTCAGAAATTGACATGATCCGGCAAAGCACAATGACTGCTAATCGAATCACTTGAAAAAAATGTTAAAGAAGTAAACCCTCTACTTGCATGTCTTCATTCAACTGAAGGTGCAAGTAGAGGGTTTTATGTTGTCTCAATGACTCTTAAACGCTACCAAACCCACCTGGATTTGTGTACCCACTGATTGCCCAGCGAGGTGTTTCCATGTTGTTTTGTGGGTGAGTAAACCCAGGCCGAGGAGGAGCACCCGCAGCGGCTGCCAAGTCTGGACGAGCTGCTAGGAGCGAGCGAAAGTCAGTGCCGTAGGGCGTACGCACGATCGCACTCGGGTTGGGCTGTGGAGCGTTGTAGATGGGAGCAGGTGGATATCCCGGTGCTTGTGCTTGAGGGTATTGCGGGTAAGGGTTAGTTGGTAATGGGTAAGGGCTTTGATAAACAGGAGGCGGTGTCACTGTAGGAAGCGCAACCGCATGTCTTTGACGTTCTTCATAAGGACGTCCAAAATGATCTAGCTTTTTGGTGGTCGTTGGCTGCTGGTCAAGTGGTGTGTTTGGAGCCAGAGCATTTGAGAGAAATGCTTGAAGAGGACGAGGCTCTGGAGGTGGAGGTGTATGCACGTGAGGGTCCAGAGAGATGATCTTGTTTTGTGGAACCATCTCTTTGGCTTGCTTTCCCTCATTTCCTGCTTGCTGAGGAATCATTCTGATTTGAGGCTTCAACGATTCCAGATTTTGGAATGCATACTGCCAATCCAAATCAAACCGAATTTGATCTCCTTCTGGAAGGTGTTTACCAAAGAGAGCAACCATTGCATTGATGTGAATTGCAATATTGGCCATTGCACTCAAGAGAGCATCAAGAGTGGGCGCCACATCACTGTTACTTGTGGAGCAGAAGTTTTGAGGACTGTCAATCCCTGGGATCATGTACTCGAGAAGATTCGTGAGACATTCCCGGTCAATCTTTCTGAGTTTGACACCAAAAACCTCATTGGGCATTTTCGGCTCAGGGATCTTCTTCAGTTCTTCATAGAACGGAAATGAGACAATACCAGCTCTGTGGTACTTCTTACCCTTGATGGTTGCACCACGTTTGACGAAGATGTGAACGAAACTCTTTTGTGCATCTCCGAGTGCCATTTGCTCAGAAATCTTGATCAACCTCTCAATCGTTCCCTCATCAGCTTCTTTAACAGCTGACATGAAAATCGTTTGGTCTGGTGAGAGCTTGGCATGCTCGGCTGGAGAGGTCGAGAGTGTGAGAAGCGCAATCGCAACGTAGCAAAGCGACATGTTCAGATTCATGCCGATTGACTCTCTCAGCTTTTCACCCACCTCAGACTCTCCTCGGTGGAGAGACTCAACCAGTGGATGAAAGACAATGCGCTTGGTCATGTCACCATGACGCAACTGGTCATCGGTTGGTAACACCAGGCGTTTATCACCTTCTTTTGTTGAGATGACCACAGGTCGAGGATTCTCTTTAGCAAATTGAAGGTTGATGAAACCTTCAGGGTCTGCTTGCATTCCTCCACAATGGAGGATACTTTTGTAGACGTCAATGATATCCATAGTAAATTGTTTTCTTCTGTAAAAAGTTAAACGTTGGAGAAGGAGTCAAGATCATCGAATGTAGAAGACCTTACCTGAACAAGGTTTTGAACTAATTGACCAAAGTCAGCTGAGACATCTGAGAGTCTATTCCTATCGGTTGTGATGACAGGCGACATCAGCGCGTCAGCAAACGTTGGAGAAACGTATTCACAGACAGGATTATTCTGGAATTGAAGACTGATCTCAGTGTGCTTTGTGATTTGTACGTCCACATAGATCTGATAAGCCACCTGGCCATTGTAGGTTAGCTGGTCAACCAGTTCACGCTGAATCCTGCGCTCTAGGCCAGGAATCACAGGACGGCAATCATAATTCTCAGCAATGCCTGAGGCCCAACGGGTTTGAAGAATAGGCAGAGAAGAATGATTGGTCGCTTGGAAGACAAGATGCACCAGTCCTACTTCCACCATCATGGCAGGCAACGCATTGGCAAGAATGGTGGCTGCTTTAGTTTCGTGATCAGATCCCCTCCAGTGATTGGCATTTGCTGCGTTTGGAGTACCTCTTAGCATCTGATCATGCTCTGGCCGATAAGACTGAATCATGATCTGATCTTTTTGGATCTTGATTCGACTGTCCATCGGCGAGGCAAGTGCAGGATCTAGTTGATACAGATCAGAGAGCTGAAAGCTATTGGATGTGACACCTGTCACATTGCTAATGGCTTTGATGAATTCATCTTTGGTGAGAGCTTGTTCAGCGACAGAACCAATAGCTTCTGCGTAGAGATGGGCTCCTCCTGGCTGGTGCATCGTCTTTGCAACTGCGTCTGCATAGCCTCTGACGACTTCACCTGTATAGTTCGCAGAAACAGCATTACCCCTTCTAGAAGCTTTTGGTGAAGTCACATTGGCTGAACGCATGTCCACCAAGTCATGATTGCTCGTGTACTCACTCGCATGAAGAGAGGAGTAGACATCATGAGGTCTCATCGTTACATGAGAGTCAACCTGTGACCCCATCGAGAAGTCTTGAGGACCGTTATAGTTATTGTTCGCAATGACTTGGTAGGAATCTTTCACCATTCCAACGACTTGAGTGCCGTAAGAAGTCGCATGTTTTGCATTGACCACACGTGTGATCGAATTGATTGTGAAACGAGTACGAGGGTCAATGAGGCCGGAGAAGGTGGGATCGAAGTAGTCGCTGTAGCCCTGAATGACATCAATGGAGACACCTCCGAGACTGTTGTAGATGGCTACTTTCAAAATGTAGAAGTAACGCTCAGTGCCCCATCCATTTGGAATGATGATACCTGCACCTGGTGTGGCTTGAGGTGCAACAAAGCTCGACGCAATTCCGTCGAAAAGTCCTGAACTGATGGAAGAAACATTGCCTTGAATCTGATCAAAACGCTCTTGCATTGCGTTGATTGTATCCCCGGTTAAAAGAGTCTCATAGGGCCTGCGGTATTGGTCACTGAAAGTACCAGACCTTGCCAAGACCATTGTTAAAATCTCAATGCCTCTTGAAGCATTTTGATTGGAATTGAACATTTATCTACTCTTTCCTATTTTTGAATTGAGAAGGATACCGTCAAACTGTAGAAGAAGGCTTATCTGTTGCGCGTCTCATGGGTTGATGAAGGTCCCGCTGGATATGAAGTTCTTCAGCTCTGATGGTATCGAGTTGAATGATGAGTCGAGCAATTTTCGTGCGAATGTCTTTCGGTGCCAGGTAGCGACGGATTCTTGGGTTTCCCGTCAGTTGTCCCACCCAATCAGGTGGAACTGTGAGAGTCCAGGTTTGATAAGTAATTTGCTCCACCATCTCATCGATTGTGGTGAGCACTGGTACTGTACTTTTAGCGTTTTTTGCTCTGCTGTTGTTTCTTTTTCTAAATGGAAAGCGTTTAATCAACTCATCCATTTCAGCTTTGTCAATCTTATCCATACTGACAGCAAGCGTGTTAAGTTCGCCGTCCAGTTCTGATTTAGAAATAGCACTCACAAGCCCTGCCAGATCTTTATGGCCATGAACCCAAAGAAAAGATTGAGCAAAAGCAATCATTCCCATCAGGTCTGTCTTTTGCAACATGGGAATAGAACGGATTGGAATATAACGACTCATCACCCACCCAGCAATCGTGACTTGAATCTTATTCAAACGTGCTTGTGCAAGTGCCTGTACACTTTCATGAGAACGTTTTACAATTTCATGAAATTTTGGATCTTTACTTAAACGTTGAGAAAGACTCAAAGGTCCTAGTGGTAAATTAAAAAGCACCTTCTCAAGTTGATAACGAATGTAGAAGCTTACTGCAGCAATGTCTCCCGCAGGCACTGCTTCTTTGATTTTAAAACCTTCTAGCAGTGAGAGGTTACTGTCAGACTCTCCACGGTCTACAGGCGTATACTTTTCAATGATTTTACCTGTAGTCGACTCAATTCCTCTCAAACGTTGAGTGAGGTAGACGTAGAGATAAGCAATGAGTGTGGTCGATGGGTTATTTCCCCTTACATCGCCACGACAGAGGCGTCTGACCACTGTCAGTGCAAGAACCCACTGTGGAAAGTCGTGTGAGCTAATACCAGATACAATGACTGCATCAAGTGCTCTGTCTTTTGGAATCGTGTGGTTTACAAAGACTGTAAACCTTTTCATGGCTTCCCACTGCATGACGGGTGAGAGTGCCATCAACTCGAATGCTTGATACTCTTTGAAAAGGTTATCTGTTCTTGACTTGGAATTGAGCATGAACTGACCCCAAACAGGGATCATGATTCGAAGGGCTACTGAGAGCGCAATCAACTTCCTGTAATCATCCTCGACATATGTACGCTCAGCTTTATGATCATCCCTGCCGTCTGCTGTAGGATCAAAGTAGCGTTTGATTCCATTGGGTCCTGTGGGTACAGCGACATCTGCCTTAGTCCACACCCACAAATAGACGTCTTCTTCTGGATGAAGCGCAAATAGCTCAGCAACAATAGGACGCAGTGTTTTGATTTGTTGACCTAGATTCCAATTCTCTTGAAGACTTTGATAAATTCTTCCGTACACTTCAAAGATTTTATCTTGTTGCTCTTGAGGACATTGCTCCCAATAACCATTGATCTGTTGAAAGATATCGTATTGTGCTGTTTCATCTTTTCCTTGATTGACATCGTTACTTTGAACATCCCAAATCAAAAGTTGATCATCATGAGAAATGACAAGTCCTGCTGTAGAAGCAGTTCTATTTTTGTAATCGATCTTCAGGTGCATTTCGGATGTATCTTTCAATAAACTAAGTTAGAAAAGAATTGTACTCGCCATCGTACTACTACCGTGATATGTGATTGATCGTATTTTCACTTCAAGAAAGATTTTAAGAGATAGTCTAACAGAATAGTGGTGTGTGTTAATTTTGTCGTGAATATATGATGGCGTTTTAATAGTGTCATAAAGCCAGAGCTTCTCTTGATGGAGAAGCTCTGGCTTATGCTGCTAATATTCTTTACCTTGGATTACCACCCTGGAATGTCATCAAAAACGTCTTCCTCTACTGTTGCTTTCCCACGAGCTGCGGGTGCTCCTTGAGCAGGTCGAGATGCACCTCCGGCTTGTTGGCCACCTTGACGCTGTCCACCAGGCTGCCAGCCGTCTTTGTTTTCTTTTGGTGGTGGCTCAACGTACTCTTTGACCATCAAAGCAGCGTAAACACCTTTCATCAAATCAACATAAGCTAAAGCAAAAAGCTTACTGGCTTCTGCTTTTGTAAATACAGAACCGTCTGTATGAACAAAGTGATGAAATTCAGGATTGATAAAACTAAATTTGATTTGAGGACGACGAGGTGCTGAGAGCATGAGGGAGATCACTCCTTCCTCATCTCTGGCAATGATGGTTGAAGAAACAACAGTTGGAGTATCAGAGCGTTTTCCTCCTCCCCACGTGTAGTTCATGTTGTCAATTTTCTTTCGATATGCACCTGTTTGGAGCGCAGCTTCCTCAATCATTCGAAGCAGTGCAAACATCGTAGCAGGATCCATGTTTGCACTGATCTTGCCTCGATCAGTCACGTCATTCGGATCGTTCGTATAAACGACAATACGAGGATTTGAGCTAATGAGCTGCCATTGAAGCGAAGCCATCTTACCACCCGCATTTGGAGACCTCAACTGGAGCTTGTTGTGATCAAGAAAAACTTTCTTGCGGGGTGCAGGAACGAAACCATTGTCAGCCATTATAGATACCTTTTTGGGTTGAAGTAAAAGTCAAGACGTAGTAAAGGTTATTAGTCCTGACAGGGATGGAAGTGGTGTGGTTGGGTTGGTTTGTTTCAAATAATGAGGCACTACTTGTAAAAACCTAACCACTTTCATTTCACTACTTCAACTGTTTAAGCTGATCAACTAAGTATTTGTCTTTCATTTCGTTTAATCCGTATTGGATTTTTTCAGAGGTAGAAACGCTTGACCATTTGTACTTATTAGCAATTTCTAGAATCTGTTTTCGAATTCCAATACTCCAGGGACGAAAGTGTTGAGTATCTCCAAACACCTGAATAAATTGTTCAGTAAAAGGAATCTGAGAAAGCTCTTTACCATTTAAATATTTTGTATAGAATAAGTGTTTTGCTTTAATAACACCCGTGTGAGATTCTAAAAGTGAAAGATTTCTAAAGCTAGGTGCAAAGAGATCCAATGGAAAATGAGTAAGAATTAGTGCCTTGGCTTGTTCATCGTCTTTGATCTTCAATGTATAAGTCTTTACTTTGGCTCTATGGGCTCGAATGTAAGGACCTACTATTGAGATCATCGCTGCTGTATAAGCCTTTTGCAGATTGGTCACATCTCCTCTAAGTATTGCATGAGGATAAGTTGACTTCATGTTCGAGTAGTCACTTGTGTACCAAATGACTTTAAGCCTGCCCTGACTCTCCGAGTCAATGACTCTCTCGAACTGATCTACCTCACTCTCAAACGCGTCGTAGAGGTCTTGAGGATTGACTTCTAACACTTGATCTCTGTTGATAGCTTCGTAAAGATTACGAAAAAGAGTTTTTAAGTTAACCCACAATACCTGGTAATTTAAAAGCAAGTTTTTATTTTGCTCAGGATGATCGGGATGCTTACCAACTGCACCTTCAATTGCCAGGCTCGTTGCAATTGAGAGTGGGTATTGACCGAGCACTCGCTCTGATACCATGCTCGTATTCATTTTTTGTTTCCTTTTATTTTAGATCTTTCATTGCACGACTGATGAGATCTAATATTTCTGGGTCTTGAGTTTTTATCTTTACTCTTTGAAGAATCAATCCTTCAATATTGTCTTTGGTAATAGTGATTGGAGTGAATGTATCATCAGCCAAAGCTGCTTCTGTTAAATTTGAATTTGTTTCTTTCTCAGTATCTCTTACGATTTTTGACCAAGTCATCAAAGGCCACTGCCTGATTAGATGGTCCATACTGGATAAAAGAGGATGACCCGTTATAGAGGAAATTCGAATGAAACTCTCTGGCGGAATATCATCCTCAATGATTCGGCTTTCAATCAAATCAAAAGAAGTGGGGAGGTCCTCATTACCTAGCTCAATTGTAATGAATTTACGAGCACTTTTATTTTCAATGAAAGTGACTTCATACTCAGACTCTGAAAAGACAGTGGCTCTGATATGACCTTTAGGACCTTCTTCACCATGAGCTAATCGGTCAAAAGAGCCTTGCGCTAAAATCCTGTCTAAACGACTGAAGAGGTGTACGTGGCCTATGAAGATCAAATGTCTGACTATTTTTAAGTAAGATTGACTGTCATGCTTAGGCGCTTTTACAATTGCTGGCAATTGATATTCAAACTGCCCATGCATGAATGCAAAATCTACTTTGTCTAAATTCTTTAAAGTCATTAACTCTTTGACTTCATTCAATGTCTTTTGAGGGTTTTCATCCCATTCATCAGGGATATAGAGTATTTGCGCGTCAAAGCGTTCTATGTACTCAATCTCAAGCTGTTGAACATATCTCAAGTCACAATGGATTTGAGCTCCTATATTGAGCGTCACAAAGCGTTCTGACTGCTTCCAGTCATGACTTGGTGTACCTTCTAAAACACGAAGAACAATATCATGCTTTTTGCAAAGACGAAGAAGAGATAGAATCCAAAAATCTATTTGTGCAATGAAATCATCAGGCAACGAGAGAAGTCCGTCAAAGACATCTCCGACCAAGACGAGTAAATCAATTTGAGCTGTTTCTTGGTTATCAGGAAACGCTTTTTTTAAATTCTCTAAGATAAACGAAGTCTCGTTTCGTTTTGCTCCGAGATGGATATCAGAAACTGTTGCTACCCTAATTGGATACTTCACAAGAGGTTAGAGCAATTCGTCTTCATCGAAAGCCAACTGGGGGCGACTGGCCTGAATCTCCAAAGCTTTTGATTGGAGTTTCTCAACCGTAGTGAGAAGTGGTAAGTTGTATCTCTTAAAAATAATGTTCCATTGCTCTACGTATTTTTCAGCAAACTGGTTGGGGTTGTTTTGCAAATCTAAAACAGCCATATGTTGATCAAAATACTGCTTTGCTCTGGCAGGAAAACTCGTATTCAAGTTACTCATTTGCTGGAGCATACCTTGAAGCGAAAAATGCTTTCTGTCCGAAGGTTTGATTCCGTCTATCTCAAAAACAGGAGGAACTTGGTAGACAAACTTATTATTAGCATCTACTACGTTAACAGCATTAAATGGATTACCTGCAATAGCAATCCATAATTTTAAATTGATATGCTCAGGAACAGGCAATCCAGCAAATAGTGGGGCAAAGTTGTTATAAAAGAGGCCCTCAGGTATTGTTCTGATAGCATCTTCTGCCATCTTTTGCAGATCTGCGGAAATGGTATTTATTTCACTTCCTTTTTTCTTTGGCTGAGGCTGCGTCATGAGTTTTTCTCCAATGTCTTTGAGTGATGTGGCAAAAATGCCAGACAGAGAGCAGTCTCTCTGTCTGGCAGAAGAGTCCTTGTCACAGGACTCGAGGAGACTTCGGTATCAGGCTTCTTAGAAGCTCTGAAATCTTTTAAGTAGCTGCTGGGGTGGGCTCAGCAGGTGCTTGTATGTTTTGTACTTCCTCCACATTCTCCAGAGGCTTTGGAGCATCAGGATCAACGAAATACTCGTAGCCTTCGATGGGTTCAGTCACCACCACCAGACAAAGCTCAAGTGTGCCGGCTTCTTCCAAACCAATAACTTTCAACTGACGGTTGAGCTCGTCTTTGGCTTCTTTGGACACATTGACGTATTGTGTCTTGACGAGATCGTTTTCATCTTCTGCAAAGATGATGATCGCACGACCTACAACAGTCGTATCATCCTCAGTGTAGGCAGGAGCGACAAGCAGACGATATGTATTTGGAACATGCTTGAGGTTTCGCAACAGAACAATGCAACCTCCATCATCGAGCTTGGCAGGCTGGACAATGAAGTCGCCTGGATTGATTGCAGCAGTCATCCCGAAGGCCTGAGCCCTCAAGGCGTTGCCTGCAATCAAAGTTGCTTGAGCTGCCAAAAGAGGCATCATCTCGCCAAGTTCAGTCTTGACCATAGCCTTCATGGCTTGGTTCATGTCAAAAGGATTTTCAGTGGCCATGTTATTCAGTTCTCAGTTTAAAATATAAAGAAGGTTTATCAAAGAAAACGCATCAAGCATCTTGACTTGTGTTAGAGATAAATGCTTGAAATTTACCGTCTACCAAAGTCAAGAGTTTTTGCACAGAATACTCTTGACCATTCTCAGTGACGGTTGCTGAGATACTCATGGTGGTCAATGAGTCGGAGGTGATTGAATCAGTGAGCGCGTAGGAGACATCCACGCTTGCTGAGTCATAGTAACGTTGAAGGTAAGAAATTAATGCCGAGCGTGTAGCAGATACTGTTTTTTCCATGTTGCCAATGTTTTCTTCGAGTATCCACTGCAAACTCGTCACATTGCTACCATAAAGACTTGTTTGATTTTTGATACTGTAGACGAAATACGTCATCAAATAATCAATTTTCTCAGACGGAGTATTTACCCAGCCTGATGAAGAAAGAGTAGGGACCGAAGAAACAGCAGCCATGAGAAGACCTTTAGGAACAAATAGATATAAAATTCTTAAAAGAAAACAAAAAAAGAAGGGCTTTTATAGCCCTTCTTTTTGATGACTTGTTAATCAAAAAGTATCACTGTATCTCGAGGTGGGGTCCTCACGCTTTGGAGATTTGAGCAGTGTCTTGACGAGGTCCCATGTATTTAGAATATCCACTTTGTCTGACAGATTGAGCTGCACGTCCTCAGTTCTGTCGTCGAAGTAGTTGGTGCAAGTCCACTCATAATCAGGGTCGTTGGGTGTATCCAAAACGACACCGTTCATGACAGCCCTCCAGTCGTAGTGATCCCGTCCAATAGCGCCTGGATGCACGTCTACATAACTCTCGGAGTAGCCGTCAATTTGCTGGGTATGAAAGAGCTGCCGTACTGTAGGCTCAGCCATGATCCAGCGCTGCATGGACAGAGGCGCTTGTTGAATGGAGCCAATGTCAGAGAGAAAGCTGATCGCATCATGATCAAAAGCATGTTGTACAGCACGAATAGCAGCTTTTGTATACTGCAACGCCTCTGCACCACCATACTTGTTAAAGAGGTCGACTCCTTTGGCCATGAACTGTCGACCTGTCTCAGTCAAGTATTGACTTGTTTGGTGTATCCTTTCCTCAAAGTAATTGAGGGTACCTTGGTGTGGCATTCCAAAGGCTAAAGCTCCAAACGCATTTGGATTTGCATCCACCAGGACTGGCATTTGATTCTTCTCCTTTTCTATGATGTTTAATTCAAGCCTGGGTGAATCTCCAAAGCTTGCATTTTAAAGAGTTTATCTTGTTCAACAATGTCAGGCTCTTCCATCCACTCCGCAATCATTGAGACCACAGGTTTTGAGAGAGATTGAGCACTCGAGAGTTGTCTTACACCTTCCAGGCCAAAAGTAGACATGTGAGGTGCTAGCATGTCAAGACTATTTTCTACTTCACGGTCAAGTGCTAATGTGAACTGCAAAGCATCGCCGTCGAACCTTTTGTCCAGTGAGTGCGTAACGCTCACCCGGTGTGCATTGACACCCGCCCTATGTCTCCATAGGGAGCAGACCATATCTTGACCCCACTACAATCGAATGGAGTCTCCTGTACTTCGGACTCACTTGAGTCCTACTCCCCGCTTACGGGATGGCCGTTGAACCTTCTCCTTGCATAAACACCTGTCTATCTATTAAAGTGTTTATGTTTAGGAGCTCGGCTGCTGATTGACTCTATCTCTGATCTTGTCATACCTTCAGTACCTGCTTTCGCGGTACTTGTGGCGTCAGAGCTTGGCAAGTGTTTCCAGCAATTCTCAGGAAATCTATCCCAGCATTACTGCTGGGTAGGACTGTTTGTAGTCTCTATTCTGTTTGCTTTTCTGTACTGCTTCAAATATTGAATATGGTATTTATTCCAAACACCATTAGATCGAGACATGGTTGCATTAATGCTGTTATGTTTAGCATTATGATGTTTTGCAAACGCTCTAGTCGATTCCCATTCCTCTTGTTTACCGTCTTTCAAGTCAGTAACTAAGATAGGCATTGGTTTTTGAATGTGTCTTTTTTGAGGAGCTCTTTCTTGATCTTTTCGATTTTCATCAAATTGATCAAGTTTTTCAGAATCAGTGCAGTCAGCCAAAATATAACCTTTGTAAGGTGTTTCTGGGCTAACTTGACCTCTTTTTCTGTTATGAATTGCTGATCTCAAAGCCCATACACCCCAACCCATTTCTTGAGCTGTATGGGAAACACTTTCGAATACCAACACTTGTCCAGTTTTTACATTTGTCAACATCAAAGCTCTTGGAATGCCAAAAGTTGCAGCGTTCATTTCAAGCGCTTGATCACTAGGCCAAGGATCACCTTCACGAATTATGACGTAATAACGTCTATAGACTTTTGGTTTTCCATTCAGAAGCTGCGACATTCTTCCTATCGTAATGCCAATCGATCTAGCAGCTTCATTTTGGCTGTAGTATTTCTTCACTTCTTGCGTACGCAAGTCCTTTATCAGGATTGGCTTATTGTCAGGTCTTAAACCTGTCTTATAAGCGTGAAGAACATTTTGTTGACGGGTCGTCCACTCTAGGTTGTCTTTATGGTTATTCCACTTGACACCATCGATGTGGTTTGGTTCATGATACTGATCAGTTGGAGGGAGCCCGTGGAATGCTCTTGCTACCAAATGATGAACCGGATATGAACGACCATTTAAATTAACTGAACGATAAAGACCGTTATCAGATTTAAGTATTTCTCCATCTGACACTTGTCTTACTTCGCCAGTGTTACTGACTATCAATTCAGGAATTTCAGGAATTATATAAAAATCTTCAATATTACTTTTAGCTGGTACAAACACATTGATACCTTTGTGAGTTAGTCAAAAGGAAATTCCAACTTCACTTTATTTATCAATGCAGTTAAAAAGCGCTAGAATTTAGACATTTAACGATCAGCGTTGAGTGATTTGGTAATAAGAATTGATAACGACACTGTGGGGACATGTGTGTTATCTTTGATTCTCGTAATGTAGACCTGCTGAATGGATCCACGACTCAGCGATGGATTTCGATTCAGAGTACAACAAATTCCTCGTCCAGACGGAGCTTCTACAATCAGTTCATCGAAAAGTTTACGAAGAAGTGGATGGAACTTACGTGCATGGGCTTCAAGGAAGGTCGTACCTTCTGAAGGTGTGTAGTTCATTCTGATGAGCTTATTCATCAGGTGCACTCTAAAGAGCGAACAAGCAATGTCCCACGGAATGTAGATCTCGTTGTACTCGTGCTTGTCAGTGATTGATGAGACCACTGCACGAAAACTAAAATAAGAACGAGTGGCATAGACGTGTTTACGAAAAATACCTTTCTTCGAGATGAAGTTGTTGTCGTAGGTGTTTTTGTAGAACTGTGTCATCTCGTGCACTGTTTTCACAGCACGATTCTCACGAACACGTGTGGCATAGATGCTGATGTCAGTATCAATACCTGCAAGCATTCTGACAGCGTTCATTCCACCGACAGTCACTTTATCAATAAAAATACCCAGCTCATTGGGTTCAAGAACAAGAAGAGAGCGATGAGGAATTGGAAGGTATTGAGAGAAGATGCAGTCTGAGTACTGGGTCAAGACTCTTCGCAGCACCTGAGCCCTTCCAGGTGGCTTCTTAAAAGGCTCTAGTTTGAAGAGCTCATCAATGATTGCCCAGAAGTTTTGGATGAAGTAGTTAAGTCCTTGAAGAATAGGCTCGTTATTGACATAGATGGCTCTGACCATTGCCATTTTATCGGGTGTGAAAGCAGGTCGATAGTCTGTGTCACAAAGCCACTGGATGACGTTGAATTTACCGAACTTAAAATGCTGAGAAAGCATCTCCCAGACCATGGGGTTAATGAGTGCTGTCACACCTGCAGGTGCTCGAATCCAAGTCGCAGGCTGAATGTCTTGATCGAGGACAGGAAGAATAGGTGTTCCACAGTCACTGCAATAAATGCCTGGACCTACGTTATATTCTCCTGTGGAGTTACCGCATTGACAAGAAGGAACGGAGCTCAGTAAGTCTCCTGAGAATTTGGTGAAGACTAACTTATCAAAAGCCTCTCGGTCTTGTTTCGTAAACATTTGGATGTCATTGATGATGACAGCCTCTTGTCCATGACGCTTTTTAAATTCGTCATCGAAATTAACAAGCTCTAAATGTACGCCCATTCAGTTTCCTTTAGAAGTGAACACATCTGGTGTATCCACATTCTATTAGTCTGGCATGTAAATAAAGGAGAGCCTCACGAGGAGGCTCTCCTTTTATGCTGGTTTACTGAAAAACTTGATTAAGACCAGCGACCAAAGGAGCCCGAGGAACCGTAGGAGCCACCGTTTTGCTGCGTCCCAAAGGAGCGGGTGAACATGGACTGCGTATTTCCTGAGAGAGCACCTGCTTGGAGCCAGTCAGCAGAAGCACGTGCACCCACACCAGCGTCTTGATAAGGAGTCTCGCTCCGAATCGAAAGACCTGTAGCTGCCACAGCACGCTCCAGAGCATTCAAGAACACTGTCGTGAAGGTCACACGCTGAGCGTAACCTGTGATCGTGATGTTCGGGCTGATCATGTCCATGATGCGGCGACGAGCTTGCATGCGCAGCTCAATCGGATAACCGATCTTTGCAAAAGTATCCGACCAGTCACGCGCTTGCTTCGGATCTCGGTCACCGAGAATGTTCAAGACACAGAGGTGATCGATGTCACGCAAGTCTTTGGTTGCACCGGAAGAATCGGTGTAGTGACCCAGGTGAATACGGGACTGGTCGTTGATCACGACCGGAGAGCCCGCAGGAAAGATCGTTGCAAATTTGCCATTGGTGAGCAAGTTTGCTGCATCCAAGATGACTTGTGTTGCAACTGCACTTCCTCTGGCTGAAGCCAGGAAAGGAGAGTTGAGCCAGGTCGTCGGGCCACACTCATCGACATCGAGCGAGATTGCGAGGTCTGGGCGCACGAAAGCACGCAGGAGCATCGCTTGATCTGTATCGGTGAAGTTGGCCGAACGAGTATCGATCGGGTTACCGTAGCCCGATGGATTCTTCTCCATGTTGGCTTCGATACCGATCGCACCAATGTCGTGGATGTCTTTGTCGGTGCCTGTCGGACGGCGAAATGCTGCCATCCAGTTGTTGTTGTCACGCAGTGTGAGAACAGTGATGAGACCGAGCAGCTGGCCTGGGGTCGTCTTGAGCGTTGTTGCATTCACGTTCGTGATCACGAAACGTGGCTGGTACAGGTGAGGCATGGCTTGAGAAGCCACTGCAGGACCGTAGGCTGCCGCGTACGGATTGTGAGCAGTCACTTCAGTCGTCGGATGCCAGACGAGATCCATGAAACCACCCATTCGAAAGAGAGGTGTCACACGCTGGCCAGAATTGAGCGACTGAATGCCACCACCTTGCTGTTGCTGCTGACCAGTCACCTCAGAATAGCTGATCACCACATCAGTTCGTTGTGGCAAGCCCACGCTGTCAGTAGATTGGGATTGACCAAACTGCAGCTTTGCAACAGACTGAATTTGCTCTGCACCATTTGCAAGCGAGAGGTCTTTGAAGCCAGGAGAATTTTGATTCAAAAGCGTGCCAGCTGCAACGAGTGCAGAGGCAAGCGTCATCTGAACCAGGTTGATGTCTTTGTAGTTGTAGCCTGTCGGAATGACTTCGCCTTCGGAGTCATACATGTTCTCAGGCAAAACACCTGGAAACTGCTTGACCAACTGCTGAGCCACTGCAGCCCGGTAGTCTTTGTCGTAGGCCTCGCCCACGACACGAATGACTTCGACTTGCATTCCGTTGATGGGAATGAATTGAGCTTGGAGCTGATCTGCCGTATCTGCCAAGATCAGCGTATGAAAGCCCAGACCCTTTTCTTTGGAAGAGGTGTGCTGGACGATGACGATGATCGAAGAAGCGAAGAGCTTCACCGAAGTGTCCGTCTTTTGGATCGGCATCAACGTGATCGTGTAATCTGAGGACGGTGCACCAATCGCTGTCTTGGCTGTCTCCAAGAAATTCTTGACAGCCTCAGCAGCCGGCGTGGCCGACAAAGGCGCCACGTTGTTGACAGAGTTGGAGAGAGAAAGAATCGAATTGAGGTTCATGGGGGTTCGAGCCTGCTGTGGTGGAGGAGTGGGAGAAGCTGGAGCGACTGGGGGCGAAGGCGGTCGGGGGGGAGGGGGTGCTTGGGGTGCTTGAGCGGTCTGAGCCACCTTTACACGTTGCTCTGGTTGGAGCAGCATCGCTGCTGACGGAGCAGGAGTTGGAGGAGTTGGAATGGCCGCAGGTTTTTGAGAGCTTGCTTGTGGCTTCGAAGACTCCTCTGGTTGCTGGTCATCATCATCACTGTGCAACATTTGTTTTGGCTTTCTTTGTTCTTTAGAAATGGATTTTGTTTAATCTTTTTTACAAATCTCTTTTCTTCTCTACTCCTGTTAAGATTGAGATTGGTTTGAGATGCTCTTGCGTATTTTAAACACACGCACGCAACACTCACTACCGTGATATGTGATTGATCGTATTTTGATTTTGACTTAGATTGGCTGACAAACAGTCGTTCATTTAAGAACACCCTCCTCCAAGCTGTTAACCTGAAGGAAGGTGGTGGACTCTATGGGGTGAGCACTTTGTCCACAACATTGTCTTTGCAGTTAAATTTGTACTCTTAAACATTGAAGAGAATATTTCAATCTTATGTTCTTCCGCATTAAAAAGGACTTGAAGCTTTTATGAAAACTCTATCTCGGTAGATCACTTCCCAATATTAATTTTCTTTAACTCTTATTTTTGGGAGCTATTGGTGTTGAAACTGCTCGTTCAACACTCCATTTATTGCTAAGTCTAGATCGAAAAGTATTTAAATTCATAATACCTTTTGCTTCTGCCAAATCTTTTGCTGTGTAAAGATTTCCTTCAAATTCATAATTTCCCGTTCTACGAGTATGACTCATCTGTTCAGGCCATGTAGCCCATCTGCAATTACCGGGTTCGTAATTGCCATCGTTGTTTGGATAACGATCGATGGAATAATCGTTACTTGGCCGATACCCCATGTCAGCTAGAAAATTTTCAAAAGAATTTATCCAACGCTGACACACCGCAATACCTCGTCCACCGTAATTGTGATAGCTCGTGTCTTTTGGATTAGTGCATCGATTGATCATGCCTTTCCAAATACCATACTCAGCCGTGTGAGATAATCCATGCGTAATCCGATTAACTCCTGCCCTTTCTTTAGTAATACACCCGCAACTTTTAGTGGCTCCAAAACGAAGGCTTCTTAAAGAGATTGCGGCTGTATTACCACAATCACAACGACAATCTAATTTGTAAGGATCTTGAGATGATCGATTTAAAACAACAAGTCTTCCGTAACGTTCACCTGTTAAATTAAGCATTTTAACCCTTTTTTGTTTAATAAACTAGAATATAAATTTTGATGCAACGACTCTTTGGGTTTGACAAAGGTGGATTCAGCGGTGTTGTCACTATTCCTGATTGGGACTACTTAAAAACAGGTTTGAAAACAAATTTAGAAACTGTGATTGACTACTACCGCACCTATCCAGGATGGGTGGATGGTTCTCACTTTCTAATCAAACTAATTTTTGGAATTGGTGTACCCAAAGCACTACCCATTGACAGGTACTACGCCATGGCGAGCTCCAAAGCGCTCGGTGTAGCCATGGCAAACAAAATGACTTCCTCAGTTAGCAAGGGCCAGTTGTTCGAAGGTCTTTTCTACGGACGAGGTGTCAAAGAAGTTTTAATCGGTCATGACGAGAGTTTTGACTTTGAAGAAGCTGAGAAGAATTGGGAAACACTAGAGCCTATTAAAGTCTTAAGTCATCCAAAGAGTGACTTAGGCTTGAACGTTTTAGATGGCAATGGAGATGGACTGGAAGAGGGTGTGGCGTGCATTGCAATTAATATTCCAATGCTCGGTATTCAGTTTCGTGAATGGGCTAGGATCGAGGAGGCTCGTGCAGTCGCAGCCGGTGACTCGATGACGAGCATTACACAGTTCATCTACCAGTACCCCATTCTCAACATGCTTCGGTCTCATTTAGACGTCGCAGTCTTTAACCGTCTCTACAACTTACTCAACGCCATTCCTCTGGCTGAGCCTGTTCGAAAGCAGCCTTTTTATTTAACGGATTATTCTCAAAAACTCAGTATAGTTCAAAGAAAACAACTGGCTATTTTGAGAGGCTCTCAGAGAAACTTCAATGGAATGCTTGAGACCATTCCGATGGTCAGTGTGGAGACACTTGGTATTCTTGCTCATCTGCCAGACGTAGCTCCTACACGTCAAGTCATTTGGGCTTTGGCTCTCTCACGCCTAGAAATGCTTTCCTTTTTATTCAAGGCAAGCCACCTCTCACCCAGAGTTAGAAGTGGTTCAGAAGTCAACCGTATTGTTCGTAACTTCCAGCTCTACCGTACTGATAAGGCATTGCAAAGTTCGCTTCCCTATAATCTCTACTTTAATGCAAAGCGCGATATTGATGAAATTGTTAAGACTCACTAAAGGCTCCACCTTGTATGCACTTGAAAAAAGATCCTGATGGCCTAGGTTTTAAAAGCCAGACTTCAGGAGTGCATGTAAGGTGGAGTTAGGCTTTTATGCTGCCTTTAATAGTAGTCCATACACAAATGTGTTAACCTATCTGACCTAGCATAATACGAAAGTGTTTCCAAAACAATATAAAAAATCGATGAAATGTCAAAGATAGAACGACGAATATTAGCAATGAGTGCAATCTCAGGTGGCATTCCTGTCATTGCCAGTGTTTGCTGAGGCAGAAGAAGCTGAGACATTACGCCTTTATTGTTCTGAGTAAACCAGTCACTCAAACGTTGTGCAAGCTCTTTGTCTTCTATCTTCTCAATCCAAGCTTTCACTTCAGTGGCTGAATTGAGTTCAATGGAAACTTTTGAGGCTTCGTAAGGAGGTGGTGGTGCACTCCCGTACTTTTGAGAAAAGACTCTCTCCCAAAGGTCATAATGCTGCCAGGGTGAACCCATCTTTTCTTTGGTGTAAGACTCAGGATTCTTAATCTGAGCACTTCTGAGGTAAGTAGATTCACCTGCAAGAATAGAGCGTTGAATCTCACGCTCTGTATCAGCGACTTCTTTTAAATACTTTCGAAGACTGAGTTTCTTACCCGACATGATTGTTTGGAGAATGTCTCGCATCATGTCCTCAGCTTGCTGAGTAATGCGAGGGGGTGCATTAGAGGACTTTAGGTGAACACCCTTTTTCTCTAGTTTCCATTTTCGAAAAACATTACCCTCTTGCGCAGTGATGGCTGCAAAATAGTGCTTACCGACATTGGTTGGAACAAAGACACCAAACTTAAATTCATTCTTCATCGCCACTTGATGAATGCGATTAGTCTCAATACCAAAGTTTGCACTCATACGGGCAAGAGTGTGGGTAATTGTCTCAGCAGAGAGAAAAATCATTGCGGCAGCTGTGGCCTCTGTATTTTCATTGAAACCAGGTTCTGGACCATGCATCCAAAAAACCCAATCTTGGACTGTAAAGATAGTCGAGTCTGTATCCGAGGTAAGAGCTGCTCGACGAATTGAATCTGGGAAAAAAGCAAGAGAAGCTGGTACGTTATCAGTCACCAAAAAAGCTTCAATGAAGAGCCGATACGACTGAAGGGTTGCTTCAATGTAGAGCACAGTTGAGGCAATCCACTCTTCTAACTTTGTACCTTGAAGATCTTTTTGAGTGACGTTTCTTTTTGGATCATTTGGGAATAAAGTTGTAGCTGCTTTTGCCAAATCTTCTGTGAAATACATGATCGCAAGATTATGATATTCCTCACGATGGGATTTGAAAACACTTTGAGGATCTTTGCAATCTTCTTTTAATTTATCTGAAAGCCGTGAAATGAAAAGACGAATGACTTCGTCGTTGTATTTTTTTAAATGATAAAGATCACCCGTGTAGACAAATGCTGCACGTTGCAAAGGTGAGAGCTTTGAGATCAGATGCTTAAATGTCTCTAAAGCGTAGTCACTCCTCCAGTATTGATTGGAAGAGTAGGTGATGCAATCGAGCGTTTCCTCTGGAGTAGGTGCTCTGATGCCGTAAGCAGTCATTGCTGCTTCGATCTTCTCCAAATCAGAATGATTAACAATGGAGATGATGTTATTCAGTGTGATCTTTGGATTCCAGTAATGACGGTTCCCGCAGAGGAGTTTCTCATTGTTCGCATTACCAAACCCTGAGGTAGTACGGCAATTAGAGGTGAGAGTTGAATGAGAGGTCTTGTTATAAAGAGGAGTAGAAGATGTGACATGACCTCCAGAGATGGAATTGTTTCTTGTCTTTCTACTCTTTTGTTCATTCTCTTTAAATTCCATTAAGATATGGTCACCCGCCATCTCAGCTGCGAATTTAGCTTTCTTTGCTTTACCACGTGCAGCCACGTTAAAGTCAATGAAAGAAGTAAGATAAGATTTTTCTTGTGAAGGAGGCAAATAAGTCGAAAGATTGGGTGAGATCAGATGATCGTTATGAATAGAGTCTGATAAGAATTGAGAAAGTGTGCCTTCTTTTTCAATTCTGTCTGCTTGATTAACACGTTCAAGGTAAATTGTTTTTGGATCTTTGAGTTCAAACTTTCCCCCCGCAGCTAGTGATTTCGAGACAAATTGACGACAAATGTCAAGGGGTTTGTCTGTCATTAAAGAGAGATAAAGCGCAGCATCTTCGAGGTAATGCTTGAAAAGATTCAAGTCACGCTTGTACTGCTCTTTAGGAAGAACAAAAACATTTTGGTTTGACATTTAATTTGAAAACCTGCTTTTGGTGTTAATTGCTTCTTCAACAGTTTGCCCTTTTACATCAAGACGATATGTTAACATTGATTCAGGCATCCCTAATTCTCTTGATAGTTCAGCTTTAGTAAGCTGTCTACCTTTATACTCGTAATAGTTATTGCATCTTCTGTTATTCATTTGTTCTATCCAAGTAGCCCAACGACAATTACCTGGCTCATAATTGCCGTTTTGATCAGGGTAACGATCGAGCGAATAGTCACTACTTGGACGTGGTCCCATGTCAGCGTAGAAAGCTTCGAATGAATTTAACCATCGATCACAAACGGTAATGCCTCGACCACCGTAGTAATCAAAAACATCACTATTTTGATTACCACACCTGTCTTTCATACCTGCCCAAATTACATACTCCGTTGAACGCGACATGTCGTGTGTTGTTAAATTGTCTCTTCTGTAGCAACCACAACTTTGTGTATGTTTATTTTTAAGATGACAGTCAGTAACAGTAATAACATTCCCACACTCACAGCGACATTCCCATTTTGCATTTGAGCTAGGAATTCCATTTGAGGCACGAATATAATCAGAACTTTTAGAGGTAACTTTTAACCTTCCAAAAACTCTGCCTGTTAAATTTTCTCCTAAAGCAAGACAGCCACAACTTTTAGTTACTCCCGACCTCAAACTGTCACCACGCACCAAAGTAGTGTTTCCACAATCACACTGGCAAATCCATTTAAGAGTATATTCTTCAGATCGTTTAATAGCAATAAGTTTACCAAATTTTTGTCCTGTTAAATCAATTATGGAACCCATTATTTTCCTTAATTTTTAAAAAATTGTATTTTAAACAAAACAAGTACGAAAGGATTTTTAGTTGTGATGATGAGCTCCTCATTAGTACAAACAATCCTTCAAACCTTTAAAAAATTAAGACAGCATAAAGAGCAGGGAATCAACCCCTGCTCTTTATGCTGCTGTGTTTCTCACTTGACAGTAATACTGAGGTTGTTAAAACCATTTTGAACCAGAGCTGCTCGGATTCGAATGATGTCGTTGTTGGCCACACCTTCGATGATGACAGTCGCTGTGAGCGACTCTACAAGGGCAATGGTTGCTTCATTGATCCACGGCAGACCAAGGACTGTGACCTGACCTGTAGAGAGCTTGACTTTGACGTAGTCATATTGAGAAGGATCATCCGGTGTTCCTGAGGGCAGATAAGGAAACACATTCACGTGAATTGCTGCAATGTCTGCAATTTGCAACGCACTCTCATAATCCATGATGGACATGATCGTCACACCCGAATAGTCCCCAGGCAACACCACTGAAGGGTAGAGTGTGAAGTTATAGACTTTCTTAACTACAAAAGGATAAACTGGAGTCGTGGCCATTGTGTTGAATTCTTTCTTTAGAATGTAGTTTGAGCAATCACACGATTGATCAGAATCAAAAAGTCTGCGTCAATGACTCTATAGATTCAAAAAAAAGAACGTCACGTTTCTTATCAAAACTACCTGATCGAATTAGATAAGTTTTTATCAATCGAGGCTCTACTCGGTAGGTCTCAAAAACTTCATGAAGATTGGAGGTGAATTTGAAAAGCGCTTTCGTGTAAGCTATTCGCTCTTCTAATTCATAAACTTCAATCAAAGAGAAAAGATGCTCATCCTCTACCACTTCTTTTTCATCAAATGAGTCAAGCTCATAAAACCAAATCTGATGCAAGAGGTGATGGAGGATGTCATCAAAACGATTACTTAAATGCGCTTGAGAGTGCGGATAAGCCCTGACTTTGTGCATGAGCGTTGTATACGCTTTTTCGATGGGCAAGATTAACCTGACGCCCATAATTCTCAATCTCCTTTGAGCTGGGTTTAAAATGGAGAAGAGGTATCTCAAGCTTTCTCAAAACAACTCCTGCGGGTGAGACATCGAAGACTTGATAAAAGAGCATTCCGTGAATGTAGAGCTTAGCACTGCGCAGATGTTCGAAAAGTGTTTTTGCATACCAGTCTCTTAAACGAAGGTAAGCTCTTAAATCTTTGTTAACAAAATCTTTGACATCACACGGAAAACGCTCGTACCACTCACACGAAATCTCATACTCTGCATCTTCTTCATGCTGGATCACTTCAATGATCTCTGACAAAGCTGTTTTAAAATCCACATCAAGGTATTGAAAATTCTCAATACGTTCTAGAAAACGAGTCGTCTCTATCCGATTATCAAGAATAACGATTTGCGGAAGATGAGGAGCTGAATCGATATGCAAATCATCTTCTCCTGACTCTAAGAATAACGAATCTCTCATCGATTATCCTGTCGTGTTGATAGCAAAGCCGGTCCTCATCAAAAAGTTTAAGTTCTTTGAATAAGGTCTTTAGCGTATGGCCTAGTTCTATAGCTCTCCTCGCAAAATCATCTAACTCTAAATCACCATCATAGCAGTCAATATAAGTGTCGTAAGCAGAATGATTTTTGCTTGAGCTCAGAAGGTCTGTATCCAAGTAAAGTTTTAAAAGTTCTATCAATTCATTTTCGATTGTGGGTTTATGATAGAGACACTCTACCAATTGATCAAGTATTGCTTCAACATCAATTGTTGGAAAACCAAGTGGATCAATCGATTTGAGTAATCGAGATAGACTTTGTCCAACATCTACCATCAAATAAGTGGGTAGATTGCGCATAATCTTATCTACCTAGAAAAGTTAAATTCAACCGTAATCAAAAATTCAAATCGTTTTGGATGACGAGGAGTGATGTCAATTGCAGACTTCACTTTGAATTCTTCATCACCAAAGAAAACCTTCATTTGCGTGTAGAGATGTTCGTCCAAATACTCATACGCAAACTGCGTCATTTCATAGACGTCTTGAATGGGCTCTTTTATGGATGTATTTGTTTCTTGTGAAAGATTTAACCAATGATCCAAGTCATTTAAAATATCAGAGTAGATAGGCTCAGTTCTATAATCAGCTGGCTCAGCGCTATGGTGATACTCCGACATCATCAACAGAAGTGCATCTTTAACTCCCTCATGATAGAAGAAGAAAACCTTATTGAGCCGGTCTATGAGACCTTCCTCATCAGCTATGGGTATAACGTATTGCTTCATAAGGAAGGAGTTTTTGTTTGAAGTCAATGGGACAAGTGGTTGGATCCATTGGAACATAAATGTAGAGATTGGGTTGATTGTCTCCACGTGGATAGTGATAGTAGTGGTGTCTCATTTGCATGTCAAGAGTCGGTACAACGCCACTTAGTAAGTCAAGCAAATCCACTTCTATTTCATTTAAAATTAAATCAATATCAAAATCTGGTACAGCTAAATTGTCAGAGGTCTGTACACGGTAGGCACCAAAAGGACCTGAGTATTTTCCAAAACTGACGTAATTGTCAAAGAAAATCTTCTCAAGCATTGCCTTAATCACGACAGTCAAATCAACTGATTCTGTCTCAGGAAGAGAAGTTCTAAGACTAGAGAGAATGTCTTGCACACTCACGAGAATGGTCAAGTACATCATGCGTGGATGATTCATGATACCTCTTGATTAAATCTTTCCTTCATTCTTGAGCCGTGTCCACTCTAAGATTCTGTAGTCACCTAACTTTTTTAAATGCAGGTGGATATGAGCTTTTGTCAAAACTGAGTATGTTTGCCATGTATCCACCCCAACAAAAGCATCTAAAATAAATTCAAGTTCACGACAATGAAAATTCAAACGCTCTACTAATGCGTCCATTATGGCGTTAGAATGTATCACATTCGGTACTGAATTAGGTTTTTGTTGAGTATCTAGAAGTGTGTATTCTATTTCCACAACTTCAGATTCTTCTAAAAGCTTTTTATCAAAGAGATGCTTTAGGTATTGACTTAAAGGAGGATTATTGGTTTGCCAAAGACAAGAACGATCAAGAAAATAGTTTACGTACTCATAGAGTATTTTTAAACCATGTACAGGCAGTGTAGGGCGTTGTGTAAAGAATATCTGAGGAGGATGATTAAATCGTCTGGAGGGTGGTGGAGGAATTATCTCAACCACCATGTTACCATCAGAATCGTAAATACTCCTATCAGCTGTATTTGGATCAGTCACGAGTGTGACTTGCTCATCCCAAGGAGCTAGAAGTGTTCCACCTTTCATGTGGTAGAAAAGTGTTTCACCTTTTTTATTGACGTTTGGCATTACAGGATGTTCGTCTTGGCGCCGATACCAGCCTTTTTCGTAAGGTTTGAAAACAGCACTGAATTCTTCTTCAATAGAACTTGCTGCATCTCCAATATCAAGCAGCAACTCTTTTTGCGTAATAAACATAGAAGGTGGTGGAGCAGATGGTGTCATTTGAGGTCAACATCAAACTTGTAAAAATAAAGAAGTCCCGTTGTAGCCAAGGTTAAGGTTAGTGGGAAGGTCCTTAAAACGAATGTATTCTTCAAAAACTCGTCTGAAAAGAGTTTCCTCATTGATTTGGTGGTGGTGACGCAGTCGGTGTCTTAAGAGATAGATGCTGTCGTTTTGTCTAATGTTCTCACACGTCACCAAGTAAATATCCCTAAGAAGCCTAGCAAAGAGCTGCTGCTCCATCGACCAAACTGCAACACGAATGACTGGATGACTCATCGCATATCGAACATCATTCTCTGAAAGAGTGGGTCTATTCTTTTTAAACCAAAGAGAAAGAAGGGGTGGATGAAGATTAAGATTGAGTTCTACAGCCGCTACTCGAATTGACTCCAAAGCAGCTTCTATTGGAACAACATAGCACACTGGTTTCATGTCGGTAAAATGGTGAATTAATTAGCCATTCAAATGAATCGTCATAACGATCAAAAACACACTAGAAATGCCTGGGTATCAACCACTTAAAAATAATTGATCATAGACCTTTCTAGTAGATTTTAGAGACATATTTTTAAGCATCATAAAACCCCTTCATGAACATCATCATGAAGGGGTTTTCTATTCAATTAAAAAACTAAACCAGAGTCAGTAGGTTTGTCAGAATCACTCGAAATCTTCGAGTTAACTACACGGGCTTTTTGTGCTTGATCAAGCAGTAAAAGCGCTGCGTTGAGTTCTTTGGTTGCTGTGCCCATCAGATCCGATACCGTCACCAAATGAATGGGTGAAGCCTCTTGTACACGGGTATGAGCAGTGGTCGGTAGAAAGCCTGCACACTGATAATCAGGCGTGAAAGGAAGTGTAGAATACTCACCCTCTTTGGTGAGCGTAGCGACAGAGATTGCTCTGCCGTCAAGATCAGGTGCCAAGTCTCCTTGAATGGAGATGAGAGAAGCCAGTTGTACAGGAAACGTCGTGACAGCGTTGAAATGAAGGAAGTTGTAGAGATCTTTGGAATCAAGCTCTGCATTCTCACGTGACCAAAGTGTCATCAACGTGGAGATCATCGAAAGAATCTTTTTATCGTTAGCGTCTCGTGGAGCGTCTTTGCTATTTTGAAAGTACACCATGACCACAGGCGTTTTTCTAAGACGAGCAATGGCGTCGTAGGACTTGATTGTTTTGATGGTATTGTCAATCTCTAACCGTGTATCGGTTGCACCGATTGTGATCACGACCACAGGTGCGTCTCGTTCTAGAAGTTCAGAGACCAAAGAAGGTGCAATGACAGAGCCTGAACCCCCTGCTCCTGAAGAGAGTACGATATTGAGGTCTAGTGGAGGAAACTTCTGAAGAATTTCTCTCGTCCTCAAACCGATCTCTTCGTGGTTTTCCTTTCTTACTTTGCCTGAACCATCCATGCCTTCGAAGAGGTAAGAATTGGACTCATTGATTCCTTTGGCGTTTGAGAGTGAGGTGTCGATGTAGACCTGCTCGAGTGTGGCCATTGCTGGCTCTTCTACTCCCCTGAAAGTCTCAAGCATCTTACCGACGTTGATTCCCGCGCCGCCGCAACACAGCAGCCGTACCTGACCTTTACGTGTTTCAATCATTTTGATTTCTTCTCTCTGTTTTAAAAAAGTTTAAATAACCCCAAGGAAGTATTGTCGAATGGGGGTTCGAAGGTTCACACTCAAAGGAAAGAATTCCCAAGTCTCTTTAAGAATAGGGTGTGTGAGCCAAAGACAGTTGTGGACTAACTCTTTATCTAAAAATTCAATTGTGGGGGAAATGAGTCTTCAGTAAGTTGAGATGAGCAAACCAAAAGAAAAGTGTGGTCTCAGAAAGTTCAATGGGTTTGAATTCTTTTGATGTGTCAACAAAGTAAGCTCTTACACTTGTTCTTTCTCTATCAAAGTTGCGTTCAGCGCAATATAGACAATCCTCCCTGATATCGACATCTTTTGATCCTAGATGATTGATGATCCTTCGGTAAGTGTTGGAAGTGTGTTGCTCTTGATTAAAGAAGACATCCTCGTCCTCATCAACAAGTTTGATTGGAGAAGTTTTACGAGACATCATTGACCAAGCTTGCTATGAAGAAAAGATGAACAACAAACCCAGCACTCACTACTGTTATATGTGATTACTGGTATTTTCATTTGTATCTTAGTCCCTGATTACCTACAGGTTGATTAATAGCTCTCTCAACGTCCCAGCCATCTTTCAATCTTCTTGTAAAAATATTAGGCTCAGCAACGTTATATTCTTTAGCTAATTGCGGTGCTGTCCACTTTTTATTTTGATACTCATAAACACCGGTTCTTCGTGTATTACTCATTTGTTCAACATGAGTTGCCCACCTGCAATTACCAGGTTCATAGTGTCCATCTTGATTTGGGTAACGATCAATTGAATGATTGGGTGTTGGTTTTTGGCCTACGTCGGCCAAGAAAGCTTCAAACGAATTTCTCCACCGATCACACACTTGAATGCCTCGACCACCGTAATAATGATAATCACTGGCATTTGAATTTGTACAACGATGAATCATTGCTTTCCATGAGTCGTATTCTGGCGTGTTAGATAAACCGTGCGTGGTGTTTCTAAGCGCCAATTGTTCACGATGAATACAACCACAACTTTGTGTGTTACAACTACGAAGAGCGCCTGTAGGTACGATGGTTACGTTCCCACAATCACAAAGACAACGCCATAACCTTTTTTCATGAATATCCGAACCCGCTCGCTCTTGCACAACTAATCTTCCGTAACGTTGTCCTGTCAGTTCTAAAAGCATAATGCAGCCCTAAATTTATACATAAAAAATTTAGACTATTGTTTTAATTTACTTTTTAGGAGATCGCTTTGAACGCCGTTACTAAAGCTATAGACGAACTTCGTTTTAGAATACCACCACCTATATTGGAAGCTGTTTTTCTTAATCGTAACAAAGCATGGGGATTACCACCTGAATCACTCTCTAATCACATCAAAAATGAAGTCATCAGGCCACGTGTATTTATTGATGTGAACTTGGTGGGGGGCACAGAAGCTTACATTCGATTAGAAGGTCTTGGATATGAAAGACCAAATGATTTTGTAACAATTTATAGAATTCCAAAAGAAAGAACACAAGGCAGAACAATTACTGCTGTATTGAATGTCACGTTCAATGATCCTACAGGAGCAAGCTACTACGGAGCTTCTAGTGGTTGCCAAAGCACACAGCTCATGGCACTCGCTCAAGGTTTGGTTGATACTGCTGGAACCATTCCAATGACAACGAGTGCCTCAGTGCAGCTCATTGGTGAGAATGTGGTGATGGTCAAAGATTCTTTCTACCTACCAGCCACAACGTACCTGCGCTGTATTTTGGCTGCAGATGAAACTATGTCTCATCTGCAGCTGCGCAGTTATAGAGCTTTTTCTAAGCTTGTTGAACTTGCAACAAAAGCATACATTTTCAATGAATATGTTATTCGGATGGGGCAAGCTACTCTCTATGGTGGAGCTGAATTAGGTCGATTCAAAGAGATCATTGATGGCTATGCAGACTCCAATGAGCTGTATGAAACCTACCTTATTGAACACTTTCAAAAAATTCTATTGATGAATGATGCTACGAGTTATGGTCGCTTATTGACATCCATAACTCCAAGACAATAAATAAAATAAACCAGCATAAAAGAGGAGACTGTGGTTCTCCTCTTTTATGCTGACTAAATAAAAAAAAAATAAAGAAGTAAAGTGATTAGCTTTTACTTCTTTATTCATGTTGAAATGTACTTCTAAACATTGTTCTACCTTTTGCTCCTAAAGCAATTTCTACAACAGCAAGACAGGTTTCATTGAGTCGTGTGTGCTTACCCTCAGCCATCATGACCAAACTTTCTTGTTTTGTATAAAACGATACTTTAAACCCTAGGCCTTCTGAGAGTTCAGTGAAATGCTTCGAGATAAAATCATCTTTTTTTAATACTTCTTGATTAAGCACCTTATCATAGCCACTTTTAGAGCGATTATGATAATCATAGAGTGTGGAGAAGGACAGTACCCTAATGCCTTTTGTTCTGTTATGAACAAAAAGCAGTCTCACAGCCACTCGTGATCTTTCTCTTTGATTTGTTTTCTTATTGATTCCTACTCTTGTTCCATATTTAGAAAAAGATTGTCTCACAAAGCTTTTTTCTTCGTTGGATTTAACAGCCATTACCAAGAGCTTTTCATAAATCCTCAAAAGTGCATTTGCACTAAGATTAGGACTACAAATTTCAATCAATGGCTCTGGTGGATTGAATTCAAAATCACTTGACACCGAGACAATTTCATACTTGTTTTCATTTTCATCTGAAATAGATGAAAGGTAATTTAATTTATCTGGATCAATTACCACAATACTTCAAACCTCATGAGTGAAATCTTTCATAAAGACATCTTAAAATATTGATAAGAAATCCTTGTGCATTTAAAAAAGAAAACGTTTTTAGTCATATTCATGTCCCATTGACCTGAAGTAGTTGAAAAAAAGAGACCATTCACTAAAAGCTATTGCTATGCCTAAGATTCCTTCACCCCACATTCCACCACAAAGATCATGAGCATTATCAAAGACGCACTTCAATCAGTCAAAGATAAATTTGAGTCTACCTTGGAGTCCATTGAGACGAGTGTTGCTGAGCCATCAGTTGCCATTCCCGTGACACCAGCTGCTGCTCTTCAAGCCAAACTCAAGCATGGAGAAAAACACTCCAAGCTCACTGGTACTGAACTCAAAGCAGAACCGACCGTGTTAATGAATGGTCCTTTATCGACTGTTTTTACGAGAGCACTGCGCATTGCCTACGCTAAAACAGATTCGAATACAGACCAAGTCGCTGCTGTCTTACCGGAGACTACCTCTGTTAATCCAACCCCAGGTGAGGCAGCGCTTCTCACTACAGGTGGACCTTCTGACGCTGATCTCGGCTCTTTTGGAGACGGTGCAGCCATGGAGGCACTGGCTCATGAAGCTGCACTCGAATCCCAGTCCAATGACTACATCAACGCTGCAATGGCTCAGCGTGAGAGGCAGTCGAGCTTTCCTCAATCCGGTGTGCCACAAGGCTCTGAGGATAAAACTGTAGGCTCAAAACTAGAAGATGTCAACACAACAATCTCTGGCTTAAAGCCCGTTCCCATCACCAAAGACGAGGCCATTGCTATTTTCAAAGAACCCATTGACCCGCTCGGTGTAGATACCTTTGATGTGGTCTTCTACACTGACGCAACAGTTCCTACGGCCGACTCTCCCATGGGAGAAAAACCAGGGTCTATCTCCATGATCAATGTGGGGCAAAACTCGAAAAACTGGAGAACTTCTATCGAATCGTTGATTGAAGAATTACCCAGCTCTACTGCAATTGAATCGATCTCGATTCACGTTAAAACAAGATCCATTCCGTCAAAAGCTTAAAACGTTTTTCAACATAAAAAGCAGGCTTCATTGACCTGCTTTTTATGTTGTTTTATTTTGTTTTGCTAAAGTCTGTAATTCTAGAGTCAAGATTATGAATTGAGAACACCTCTAGGAGCTCTTTAAACCTACCTAGAAGACGCTAAATATCACTGTCAATAGTCGAGCCTACCTAAAGACTTTTAAGAGCTCCTAGAGGTGTTAAACCAACTTATAAAATCTAAGCTCTACAAAGTCAGTTCTTGAAAAATCCTTCCTTTATTTTTCAAATTATTTAAAATTCTAATAAACAAACCTCGCGCCCGCACGCGCGCGCGCTCATATTGTTGTAAGAAACATTTAGCGGCTTTAGCCGCAGTGATTGGTTGGTTTTATGATCTTTAGATCATCAATCATTGCTGTCACTTTGGTTTTTCCTTTATCCTTCGAAAGCGTTTAGCTTTCGCTACTGCTCTTTTCGTTTGACTCGGTTCGCTAGAACCGCTAACGCTTTTTAAAAGTTATAAAACAAAAGAAAAAACTTTTCTTTTCTTTTGTTACGTAGTAATTTTCTTTTCTTTTAAAGTTATTTATCTAAGGTTAAATTTAATATTTCAGAGGTTTTCTACACGGAATAAAAATTTACATTCTAATAGAATCATTTTAAGTAGAACAAAAAAGACACTTCTTTTTGAAGTTTTTATGGTTACCTAATTGAAAGTTCAAGAAGAAGCGTTTGTAATCACGGAGGTGTTGTCTTTAAGACTCTGTTACATTTTGTTACAATTAGACAGAGTCTTAAAGTAGAGTCAAATACTGTTGTTTTTAGAGTGTAATGGTATTAAGCGTGAATGTCGTAAAATCAAGTAATTTTAAATAATTTTTGATTTTGATTGATAAGTGGTAAGTTGAGAAGAAATCTAGAAAAATCTCTAAATTTAAAAAGATAGGGGTGCAGTTCAATGGTGTGTTGAGTTGCATGAGACTCTTTCAATTACTTCGTTCCTTGGAGACCCTCATTCATCATGAGCACTGAATTTAACCGTATCTTCTCTGATGCTTGTAAGGGGTTGAGTATCGATACTCAACTCGCTAGTCGTATCCATCAATACGTTGTCAACTTCATCAACAAGAACCCTGATAATTCGGAATTCTTTGGAGGTAACTTACTGGGTGTGCAAGTGGTGCGTTTTACTGAGGCTGATAAAAACCGTTGGTTTGATGACATCATTGATGCGGATGAATTTAGTCTTCGAGAAGAGATTGCAAAGCTGCCTGTAGTTAACAAAAAGAACGATGAAGGCGTCTTCTTTGTCTCAGGAGACCCGATGAACCAGAGTTGCTTATGGTTACTGCATCAGTTTGCAATTGCCAAAGGTTTGAGTGCAGCTTCTAAGGAAGCTGTCAGTGTTGACATCCTTTTGACTCTACAGATTAAGTTTTTAACGAGTCGTCTCTTTCGACTTTTTAAATATCCTGCAGATAGAGCAGCAGCTGAGGCGACGTATGCACAGCTCTCGAATAAGTTTTTAATTAAAACTGAAGGCTCTTGGATTAAGGTTCTGAAGGTAAGGAGTCTGGACATCATCTCCAAAGACTCTCTACATTACGAGACAATTCAAAAGTACGATTCTGATGAGAGAATCGTCTACATGGTAAACGACATTCAAGGTCGTATTCGGGATATGCTTAAGAACATCTACCAAGTCTTTCTTGATGTTCATAAAGCTGGAAATAGAATTCACTCTTCCTCTTCTACCGTTGAATTTGATGGAGAGGAAGTGTTAAAAGAAAGGACGAGGGGGTTAGAAGGCTATACACGTTATTTGAAGTCCATCATCAGTGACCAGAATTCATTCATTCGCTCTGAGCTTTTAGAAGTCATTGAAGATGTGATGAAGAGCGCTCCTCCGAAGCAGTTGAGGATCATGCTCGAATATTTATCAAAGAATTATTTGAAAGTAGCCAATGATGAGGTGAGTCAATTGATTGATAAAACACTCATTCACTCTTTTGGCTACTTTGCTGCTAATCGTTCTAATATCAGAAGTAATGTCGATTTGACAGCTCTTTTGATCAGGCTCAGAGGAGTCTACACTTCTTCTCGTTCTACTGACCCTGATCTCTTGGAATTAAGAGAGCTCGCTCAGAAGGTTGTCTCCAAAGCAATTGATACGAAGACAGCCTCTGTCATTGCCTCAGTCCGTACAGCAACGCTACTCTACCTGGTTGCAAGGGCTTGCACGATGCGTCACTACACGAGTGTCTCTACCAGTGCTCCTCTCAAGTTAGCAGCTTAGCTGGTTAGATTAAGAAGAGTGTGCTGTGTACTACTGGCGAATTTTGAATGGATTGATTTCTAGATGGCTTGAGTCTTTAAGAGGAACAAGGACTGTGACGGATACGACTGCCAGACTGTCTCAAATCGAGTCTTTGGTAGCATACGCGGTGGCTGACTACACAGTGACGCTCCACTGTAAGGAGAGAAAGTACACGTGTGCTTATGGTCCTTGGTATGCACCTAAAAGAGTCATGGCGACCTATGAGGTTTTCACAACCGTCACAGGTAAACCTCCTCAAGTGCTGGTAGAGGCTTGTGCAAATGACAAGACGTTTCCTGCACTTTTGCATTATGGTGCGTCATCAAAGAACCAAAAAGAAGCTGCTATTGAGGCCTACATTGATTTGGTACAAGCCTACCTTGAGGCCACACCCGATCGAATGAGTCAGCCCATGAAGTTGTTGTGATTTAGAGTCAGACAGCATAAATAGCACTGGAAAGCTCAAATGCTACCAGTGCTATTTATGCTGCTTCTATAAAAATAAAATTAACCCTAATAATACTGAGAAGATTTTTTTCTTTAAAAGGATAAAGACTCAATGATTTTATTTGCTCAAGATTACGCGAAATATCCAGCAGTGATCATAGACACGAAAACAACTAACAATTCTTTTCTTCGTCAAGCAACTGTCTACCGTGCGATGGGAATTAGAAACCATGCTTTTATTCTAGCACTTGTAAACCCTGCACTCCAAGGCGTAGACCCTCATTCACCTTATCTGAGCCTTGAACAAAAGGCAATGATTGCTGTTGAATGCAAGGTGAACCCTTGGTACTTCTTTAGAGAAGTCGCCAGAGCACCTGCCTCAGGTGATACAACACCAGGTGTCTTTGAGGCCAGTCGTGCTAACATTGCAGCATTTTGGCTTTTCTTTAATCACATCTTCTTTCTTTGGATTCAGCCTCGTCAAACAGGAAAGTCATTCAGCATTGACATGTTGATGACACTTCTTTTAAACATCATTTGTAATAACACAAAGATTAATCTTCTTACGAAAGACGACACACTGAGACGGGCTAACATTCAGCGTCTCAAAGATCAAGCTTTAGAGATTCCTATCTATCTTCAACAAAAAGGCCCAGGAGACTTAAATAACACTGAGGAGATCACTGTACAAGCACTTGGTAACAGGTACTCGACTCATGTACCTCAAATGTCTCCTAAGAATGCAGAGAAGGTAGGTCGAGGACTCACCACTGCAATCTTTCATATTGACGAGCCTCCTTTCCAACCTCATATTGAGATTGCTTTAAAAGCAGCATTAGGAGCAATGGGTGCTGCCATTGAGAATGCAAAGAAAGCAGGCTCTCCTTACGGTGTCATCATGACAACGACTGCTGCTAAGAAAGACGATAGAGACGGTCGCTATATTTTTAATATGCTTCAAACAGGTGCTGTTTGGACTGAGAAGATGTTTGACTGTACGGGTCCTGAAGAATTAGAATTTATGATTCGTGCCAATAGCAGAGGGGGTGTGAACCGAGTCGCACTCGTCATGAACCATAGGCAAGTAGGAAAGAGTGATGAGTGGCTACTGGAAAAGCTAGAAGGTGCTGTACAGACGGCAGACTCAGCCAACCGTGACTTCTTTAACATGTGGACAGCAGGTACTGAGACCTCTCCTATTTCCATTCATCTTCTTGAGAGAATTGTAGGCTCTCACAAAGACGTTCAGTATACAGAAGTCTATCCAGTAGGACCTTATCTTGTTCGTTGGTACATCCAAGAAGATGAGATTGCCTATCGAATGGCTAACTCTCGTTTTATCCTCGGTATGGACACGTCTGAGGCTTCTGGACAAGATGATATCTCTTTTGTTTTAACAGATGCTTATACTCTTGATGTTGTTGCAGCAGCTACGATCAATGAGACCAATTTGATTAAGTTTGCAATATGGGTGACTTCTGTTTTAGCTCGTTACATCAACATCACAGCCATCATTGAGAGACGTTCGACAGGCGGTATGCTTCTTGACTATCTTCTCTTGCATCTACCTGAAATGGGAATAGATCCATTCAAACGTCTCTACAATACAGTCGTTCAAGAACACAAAGAAGATCCTCAGCGGTTTGCTGAAATCAACATGCCGATGAATAGACGAGACCCCAACATCTATACTCGTCTGAAGAAATGTTTTGGTTTTGCAACGAGTGGCTCAGGGGTTACCTCACGCTCTAAGCTTTATTCTGAGACACTGGCTCTTGCAAGTACAAGAGGCGCAGACAGAGTCTATGATAAGACACTCATTGATCAGATCACTTCTCTCATCACTAAGAACGGCCGTATTGATCACCCGGATGGTGAACATGACGACATGGTGGTTGGATGGCTCTTGGATTTCTGGCTTCTTACTAAAGGAGTCAATTTACAATTCTACGGCATTGATTCACGTTTAATTGTGACAGCTAACTCTCGCCTCATCTCAGACCCGTATGAATTGGCAGTGCTTGATAAACAGCGTCAACTCCGAATTGACATTGAAGCACTGACTGCAGCACTGACAGTCGAACGAGATGAGTATGTCTCACTTCGTCTGGAGCAAGAGATTCGTTCTTTGATGAGAGATGTGGTTATTCAAGAAAACGAAATCTTCTCAGTTGATGAATTGATTCGAGTGGCCAAAGAGAAGAGAAAGAACCGAGCACGGTTTAATGAAGGAGGGTCTAAGAAAGATTGGAATGCTCCTCTTCTTCCTCAAAGTGGTTATTCTCGAGAAGCAATGCCTAATACACGGTATCAGTATTGACGAAGCAGCATAGAAGAGAGTAGGTAGGAGCCACGGCTCCTACCTACTCTCTTTGCCGTCATGCAGTCGAGGCTTTAGCAGTCACTCCCCAAGTAAAGAGATTGTACGTATACGCTGCCGTCAATCCCAACCACAAAGGAAGTACCCACCAGTACTGAGAAATAAAGATCAAGAAAAGCCATACCGCTTGCTTTGTCAAAGCAAACTTCCACGTCTGAGGATGACGCTTTCCTGCAAGTAGAGGAATGCAGATTGACATGATCCAAGTCACCCATGTCAAACAAAGACTGAAGACATCTAGTTTGTTAAGCTCAGACACTTTACTTCTCTCCTCTTACTCTCAAGTCGGGGTTTGCCAAATGGCCAGTCCTGCGACTGCCAGTTGTAAATCTGTATCAGGTGTTCTCATCAAGAATTCGATAAAGAGAGTCTGGTTATCCAGCAGACCATTGCCTACAATTTGTTCATCAGCAAATTCATCGACTGAGAAAACCAAATTGAAACTACCAAATCGAATACGGAAATGACTTGGAACTGGAGGAGTGACCTCATGGAGCGTATCCAGGAGAGGTTTACTTGCGTAGTAGAGTCGGTTGAGCCAGCCTTCTTTTGTTGTCTCACCAAGTGCATATGACAACTTGTAGTAGTTGTAATTTACAAATGTAAGGTCAGCGTGATTGTTAACACCAAAGGCTGGGTTTTGATTGTCATCAAAGAAAATCGACCAATTGGTCGAACGCATGGTTGCGTCACCCCAAAGTACCAGACTCTCTGTTTGAACGTGTCGGTAGTTTCGGTAAGCACCATTGACCTTTTGGAGATTCACACCCACTACAACAGTCTGTTTGGCACCGTAGAGCGTGCCATTAAAAGCACCTGCTGTGGCAGAGTAGTCTACCAAGTTAGTGACGTCGTAGAGGACGTCTCGATTGGCAGTATAGAGGAACCAGCGGAGGGTGTAGCCTGTGACTGCATCCACCCAGACAGGATAGCCAAAAAGCTTGACACTATAGGCGCCGTCTTCTTGGGCAGTGACTACGTTATAGGTCTGACTAATCTGGGGTACTTGTCCGACTTGAGCTCCGTAGAAGATTTCACCTGAGGAAGGTTGGTAGCGCAAGACCAAACTCGACTGATGACCCACTTGTGTGGCAATGTAGCCATCCAAACCCAGTAATGTAAACTTAGTGCCATCAACCGGCATCTTAACCACTGAGCCGTCTGAGTAGTGAACAACACCAATTAAGTTTACACCTGAGAGTGTAACGTTTTGTGGAAGATTAATCAGCTTTGGATTGGCTGAGGATAGGAAAGGACATTCAAGCGAAATACCGGTGATGTATTTCGTGGATGTATTTGGACTGCGGATGAAGGCAGTGTTTTCTAAAAGAAGCTGGCGCTTAGAGACGACGTGACCTGCGTCTGAATACGCAACAAAAGTCACGACTTCACCGTCTGGAGGCTCTTGCATCGTGTAGCAAACAGGCACTGTCCAGACGGCTAAATTAGTTCCTGATGGCAACACAACCTTCTCAAGTGGAATTTTATTTCCAATAATGTTGCCTGCAGGATCATAGATCAGACTTAAGATGTTACCCTCGAGCGTAAGATCAGCGCCTCTGAAGATACGGCCATATGAGACAGCAGAGCCGTTGATTGTCAACCGTGAATCTACTGCGAGTGTGTGAGGGTTTACGCTTTTATCTAAATAGACTCGGTAAGTATCCGACTGTGTGCCAGGACCTACACCCAAGAGTAGATCAGTGGTGCTAAAAGCAGAGTCTGTTTTAACAGGTGTCTTCTCTTGCAGTGTGGGTGCGAGTGTAGCTGGGTCGATATTGGTGACTTCAAACCAGACGACTAAATCAGTGTCTAAAACAAAGTCTCCAATCTTTGGCACGTAACGTTTAGCCCCTACACTCAGATTGGAGCCCATGAAGACTTCAGCAAGCTTCCAAATCTGAAAGCGTCCATCAGGGTCGTACAAAGGTGTAACGAAGTCAGTTCCGGTTATACCTGATGTAGAAATGGTATCACTCATTTTTATCCTTAAATCAAATTAAAATTAAAACTGAATGACTCGCACACTGCCAGAAAGCTCAATACGCTCAGGACAATAAATGCGTTGCACACGTGTTAAGAACTTGTATTGATAAATCCCTAAGTCCACATATTGGTTGAGGTTATGTGGATGGATTACACAGAAATTGAGGTTGGGTAAATTCTTATCTGTGATTGGATCCCAGGCCAAAATATATTCATACCGTTGGCATTGTTCTCTTACATACTCATCTGAGTATTGTTCGGTAAAAGCATTCTGCCAAAGCGCACCGCTTTTCAAGTCGTAGATGATTCGACTGAAAAAAGGACTGACTAAACGGTAGAGAGAAACAATTGCGCTCGGATTGCTTGGTTTTTTTTGAGGAAGTTTTAACGTCATGTAATCGCTAATTGTTTTGACAACAATTTGATCTTTTTGACGCAGTGTGTAGGTTGGATCGACTCGTTGATCCGTTTGAGCTTCCAAATAATCATTCATCGGAACAATGATGTCTCTGATTTGATAAGGAAACCCGTTTCGAGCACCTGTGACATGAATCTCAAAGTCCCCTTCAGCAAATTCGAGCTCACTTACTGAGTAGAGGGATCCTTCAACCGTAATACGGTTGACCTGGTCTTCTCGGATATCGTAACGGTTGTTAAAAGAAAGACAGCCGTACTGCACAAAACCTACTTCACCTTTGGGTGTGATTTTCAAATTCTTATCACAAAAATTTGTAAATCGAACAACTATTTTTTGATTTTGAGTATCTGGGTTTAAAAGGTACTCTTTATTGCAAATAGTCACTCGTGGAAAGTCAAGGATGTAATCAAGTCCTTCAATCAAAGAGTAGCCATTTAAGAAGATATCAAGTTCACCTAAAGGAACTTTGAGTACTTGAGAAGAGAAAAGATCTTCTCTATATTCCAAAAGAGAAAATGTAATCAAAGAATCAATTGCGTTATAGTCTAAGTTGTAAGCAATGTGTTTAGCATTACCTCTGACTAAAGTGTAAGTGGTGTTATGGTCAATAAACCAAGTCACAGTTGCGTTGATGATGGAATATTGATCACTACCCGTCACATCAACCCAAATATTATCAATAACACCCCCACTCATTCCACATGTGTAGAAACGGTGGTTGACATTCAGGTCAATGGCGTGAGTAGCGATGTTCCAATAAGAGCTTAGTCCTTTGTCGGCGATTCCGCTTAAGACTTCACAAAGAACAGCACCGCTGTTGACACATTGATACTCAGAGCCCGTTGTATGGGGATACCAGCCAATTAAAAGACCTTGACTGTCGTATTCATAGACCGTGCAGCTCTCAGCAAGCTTACTTGGAATTTCAATACGTAAAGCTCCTGATGAAATGGAAGCAAATTGAGGTGTGTTGCCAATCAATTGGCTAACTGCAGCATACCCGTAAGCTTCTTGGACTTCGCGAGTGGAGACATCTCCAAGATCTGCTCTCATTAAAGCACAATACTTCGAGGCTTCTAGACTCTGAGCTTTCCAAACCTCTACTGTTGAATTAACTCCAACCAGCGCTGAGATTAAATCGCTTTCATTCAACAAATACAAGTCTTTGATTCGGTGATGTTCATTGACCAAAGGACGTGCATAGCCTGAATTTCTAATTTGAATGATGATTTGTAAATCATCAATATTTCCAAGCTCAGGATGAGCCTGAGCATAAGACATTAGGTACTGAACAGGTAAAGAGTAGTCCTGGTGTGTTACCATTCGAACCGCTTCTACATTGTTCTTGTGGTAGTAAAGACCTTTATAACGTCCAGTGCGAGTCGCATCAGGTTTTACCAAGAAGTAGTCGACATCATCATGGTATTCGATTTCACCGACATTACCAGGATAGTGAAGCAAGTACTTCGAAGCAGTGTCGAGTGTGCTTACAAATTGTTGTAAGGTATTGACGTTGAAAGTAACGACTCGTTTGACAGAGCCGTCGTAGACAAATTCTAAATAGTCTCCGACAATTGAATTGACAAGATCAAGGGTATCGACTCTATAGCCATTCAAATAACAAGTGACATAGCCACTGCCTTTTGAGCGGTAGTTAATCAAAGACTGTTGAAGATTTAAAATATCAGCAGTGCTTTTAGCTTCGATGCCTTCGACATAAATGGCATCGTTTTGGCTGTTGGCTCTTAGGCTGTGAAAGTAAGCGTTGGTGTAGAGACGGATGAAAATCTCATCTTTATCCAAATCAATGGCTACACGACTTTGATTGGGAAGCTTAACAGCTACAATCAAATCTTTTTCTGGTGTGAGTCGGTACCAGACCTGTGAGCGATGAATTTGAAGACCTGTGACTGTGTAGACGTCAGCCATCAAGCTCTTAGTGATCATCGCATCACTGAGCTTGACCCAAGCGTTATTGGCCTCTTTCAAACCTAAAATGAGTGGGTGGAGCTGACCAATTTGATAGACATGAAATCGAGTCTTTTTCTCAGGCAGAAGAATTGTCCTCCACATGACTTTAAAGTCAATCCATGCACCCCCATTGGGTGAGAGACGTTGGGGTTTGAAAATGGTTTGTCTGTCTTGGGTGGGTGTGCACCATACGTTCTCGTACGCATGGCGTTGCAAGTAACCACCCATGACGCTGTAGCTGGAGGTCGTCATGGGAATCTTGTCCTTCAGATAAAGAATGAATCAACAATCAGTACTGAGCAACCGAAGGCCCAACTCCTGCCACACTGCCTTGAGCCGTACTGTCCCAGCCAGGACCAGAGTCTTTCTTAAAGCCACTCAAGTAGTCAGACAAAGCCATGGAAAAAGTAGGAGCCTCGCGCTTCATCCCAGCACGCTCCATCATCTTTGTGATTCCTGAGTGGTGGTAGCCTCGGTCATTGATGGCTTGATAAAGCATGACCATCCAAATAGGCGGATACTCAATGGCCACAGCCACCAATTCTCTCGAATTAGCTCCGTACCAAGTTCCACCTAAGATGCCGATTAAAGTAGAGTGATTCAAATCTCTTAAACGAGTCACGTTGGTGTAGTCTTTACACGTCTCGCAAAAGTCTTGCATGTTATCAATTCTTGGCCTGTCGTTGACAATGTCTTGGACTTGCGAAGCTTTGATCTTCGTTGCTTTGGAGATCATGCTCACCATCTCCACCTTATCCATGGTTGACCTCATCTCAGCTTCCATGAATTGGTTTAAATAAAAGACGCCTGCCAACACGGTAATAGAGAGTTGGTCACCTGGCTCAAGTGCAAGACGTTTGGAGATATTGTCTCCAATCCAAGAGCAGTAAGCCGAGAGAGGAATGTGAGAGAGGTTTCTCAAATAACGCTTAGGGGTGGTATTCCAGCCGAGTGTGAGGACTGCCATCGCACGGGCTGCGTTGTACCCAGGAATGTTGGAGACCTTAGACTCTCCCTCGCTGGTGGCCTTCATGTAGGGCCTCGCATCAAAGTACACACGTGCATCACTACCTTCTTTATCTGTTAAGAAGACAGGGTAGACAAAAGGAGGCACTGCCTCAGCTAAGTAAGCAGTTCGGGTGACTGTATAAACACCCGAGTACCCATCTTGATTGGGTGCCAGATAGTGATCAATCCGTGTTTTCTCGAGTGCATCAAAAAGCTTAGCTGTCAAGAAGCCTCGGCAAGCAGTCGTCTCATAAGCGGTGGCGTTAATCATGATCGTTTTCTCCAGACTGAAATTTCAACGGATAAAAAAAAGAAAGAGAGTCAACTCAGCTGATGAATGCAAAAGCTGCATTCTTTCAACCGGGTAAAAGCTTTTAGCAGCCTATAAGAATCTTGGATCGGCTTGAGACTCAATAATAATGATTTCTTAAACCCAATTAGCGCTCCGGCATGTTATGTGCAATCCGTAAAAATACATGATAAAAAATGGCGTTAGATCTTTGCGGGGGTAAAGATCTTTTGTCTCTCAAAAAGTTACAATGGGACAGTAGTTTTCAATCACTGTCAACCTCTTTTATTAATTACTTGATCACTGGAATAATCGACCATGTCCACCACGATTGTCAATGCAGCGCCGCAGACGCTCTTTCGCGGCATCAATGACCAGAGCACGCGTGCTCTGGTGCCGGAGCCTGAACAGCTTCCCACTCACTTACCACTTTCCTTTATCTACGCCAAACGAGGCCCGTCTGATGTGCCTCAACTCGTCGTTGGAAATAGCCGCCTTATCATGTTTGGTGCGGATACTTTCGATGAACGAAAGGCATACGCCAATCATGCAACGATTCTGAACAACGTCATCGATGCAGAAGGCAATGCACAGATGGTGCAGCGTGTCAAACCAAACGATGCAGGTCCGCCCTCTTCGATCCGACTCTCGCTCGATGTGCTGCCTTGCCGAGTCCCTGTTTACAACCGAAATCCAGACGGAACCTACGCACTCGATGCGGATGGGCTCAAAGTACCCACAGGTAGCACCATTGCAGGTGCCAAGGTAAAGTGGGTGGCAGGTTGGGCACAACCCGACAATGAAGGAGGCGATACCTTCGGAATTGCGGGTCAGACTGCTGGTGATCAAGTAGATACAACGACCTCTACCCAATCGCTTCGCTATCCGATTATGGATCTGCGAGCACCTTACTTTGGTGCTGATGGGAACAATTTCGGTATGCGTATCTGGGCTCCCACCACGCACGGTGCAGCCCCTCTTGATGATCGGCTCGTGACGGACTCCAATGTCTATCCGTTTCGGATTGCATTCGTCTACCGTGTGGACTCGCTCTCCACGCCCACGGTCGTTGAAACGACAGATCAAGAGCAGTATGTCGAGGTGAGCTTCAAGCCTGATTCGATTGACCGCAACACCGACTCGTTGCTCTACATCGGTGACGTTCTGATTCAAGCTTATCAGGATCTCGACAATCCTGTTGCTCCTCCTCAGTATGGCCCCTTTGGAGACCTCTACGTCTACAATGACCATGTTCAAACAGTTCTGAACATGGTCTACCCGCTCGAATACGCCGTGGCTGATCCGGACGGTGACTTCACAGGTGTGGCTGCAGATGATCTCTACCGGTTCAATTTGATCTCGGGTACGACTTCCTCAGGTGTTCCCTACGAATCGTTCCTTGTTCAAACAAGTGGACAAAGCGCAATTCGTCTCTCAGAGACCTCTACCGTCTATGCTCAAGGTGGCTCAGACGGTACGATGACAGATGCTGCTTTTGCAGCTTCAGTCACCTCTTTGATGGCTGAATGGGCTGATGAAGACTCCAACCTGATGGACTCGGCTCGCTACCCTGTTTCCATCATCTATGATTCGGGCTTTCCTTTGGCAACAAAGTATGCCCTCTGTCAATTCGTGGCTGTGCGAAAAGACACTGCGGTCATTCTGGCGACGCATGATGTCAACGGTGTTTCGCTGACTGCTGCACAAGAAAACTCGATGGCTGTGGCACTCCGTACCCGGCTTCAGATGTACCCAGAGTCCGACTACTACGGCACGCCTGTGGCACGCGGCATGATCGTCGGTCGTTCAGGTCGACTTCTCTCTTCGCAATTCACCAAGCGTCTTCCTTTGACGATTGAGATTGCTCGAAAGGCTGCTGCCTACATGGGAGCATCCAACGGTATTTGGAAGACGGGCTTTGCTTTCTCAAATGCCCCTGCGTCTGAAGTGCAGTTCTTCACGGACGTCAACGTTACCTACACTTCTCCGAAGGTGCGTAACAAGGATTGGGATGCGGGTCTTGTCTGGGTGCAGTCCTACCAACGTCGCTCGCTTTTCTTTCCTGCACTGAAGACGGTCTACACCAACGACACCTCGATCCTCAATAGCTTCTTTAACATGCTTATTTGTGTGGAGCTGGAGAAGGTGGGTGAGCGTGCTTGGCGTCAATATTCGGGCACGGATAACCTCACCAATGAGCAGCTCGTCGAACGCGTTAACCAATTTGTGACGGACAACACCAAAGGCCGCTTCGATGACCGCGTCACGATCAAGCCAAACGCTTTCTTCACAGCCGCTGACACTGCGCGCGGCTACTCCTGGACACTCAACATCGATCTCTATGGTCCGTCCTTGATGTCGGTGATGACGCTCTCGGTGACAGCTCGCCGTATCAGTGACTTGACACCGACCACCTAACTCGATTGAAGGGAACTTCTTTAAAAGAGTTTGAATTTCTTGAGGATTCATGTAGAAGCGTGGACCTCACGTTTTTAATCTCTTCTTGAGGAGTTCCCCTCAGAAGTAATCAACCATTTACACCACTTCCAGCAGAGGAACCTCACAAATGTCTCGAGTCACTGATGCAATCATGCAGTCCAATACAGGCTGGGCACGGGGTCGTCAAAACCCGATCCTAGACCTGCGCTTTGGCGGCATGATGGGCTTTGCGCCCGATCTTACCCAATGGGTCTCTAACCAGGCCTACATTCGTCGCAACCTAATTTGTCTTCTCATCGAAGCACCCACCGGCTTTCAACTCCTGGACAATCCTTCTCGTTGGGTAGAAACTCTGCGAGCTCTTGTCGAAAATCATGCACTTTCCATCGAAGGTCTGAACGCAGCACTTGAAGTTGAAGTCGTTGACACCTCTCCCGTGGGTGGTTCTGGTGAGATGCACCAAGACTTCACCAATGTGACGCGTGCACGCTCGAACCCAGTCTTTCGCTGGACTGACAAGTACGGCATGCCAATTGCTTCCTTCCTTCGGGGTTGGATTCAATATCTGATGATGGATCCTGACTCCAAAGTGGCAGACGTTGCTACCTTGGGTACTCGACCGACTGACATGCTGGCCGATCGTTACGCAGCCACCATGCTCTTCTTGGAGCCTGATGTCACCCACACGAAGGTCGTGAAGTCTTGGCTTTGCACCAACATGTTTCCAACGGGAACAGGTGAGATCGAGGGCAGGCGTGACCTGACGGTTGCAGGTGAACCGACAACGCTTTCCATCACCTTCTCGGCCATCAGTCAGTTTGGTGCTGGTGTGGATGCATTTGCTCAACAAATGCTTGACTCCATCAACATCACGGGTGCCAATCCCTCGCTTCGTCCTGCTTTCCAACAAGCAATCGCAGCAGACGTCCTGGCAGCCAATGTGGGCTACAAGGTGGGTGTGGATACACTTGCCAATACCGCTCTCAAGGTCTGATCCAAGACAAAAAAAGAAAACAGCATACAAGAGGACAGCTAACCCTATTATGGGTTAGCTGTCCTCTATGCCGTCTTTTAATTAATCATCCAATCTACGCAGTTCCCACGATTCATCCAGATGCCATTCGACCTTTTCTTGTTTTGCTCGAATTTCATCATCGTTCATGGGCATAGTGATGATACCTTCACGGTTTAACATGTCTACCATGCCAAGCACTTGCTGAATTTCTTTTACCAGCCTTTCACGGGCTGTAAAAGGCTGGCCTGGTTCAATATCACTCAGTCCAAAACGAAGTGCTTTAGAGACACGTATACCTACCTCTGCGCATTCTTCGCCCAAGATCAAAAGGAGGTGATCTTCTCTGGTCATGCTCATGATGTTTTACTCTTGACTGTTTGTTGATGTTTCATGTTCTTTTCCCTAGTGTAATGATAGTGGATGGCTAAAGTGTTGAAGTTGTCTTGTTGCAAAGTTATGCAATGAGATTTCAGACCATGACTGTGTCCTTACAATCACGGAAGTTCTACAATGCGTACTCATTGCTCTAAAACAAAGACCACTTTCTTTAGTGACTTCGACATTGAAGCGGTGTGTGTTGGCAAGAAGCTCTGTGCAAGAAAGCAAAAGTAGACACGTGTCGCGTGTTTGATGGGGCGCACAGATATTAAATTGGGGTTGACCGATCAAAGCCTCAGTCAATGCAAGAGAGGTGGACTGAGCGTCATGAAAGATGAATTCTCGACGCGTAGTTCCAGGAATATGTTCTTCTGGAAAAGAGTTACTCATGCTAATGAAGAGTACGCAGCTGTCATCTTGATCTTCACGAAGTGTCAGTGCTTCAGTGACTTTGATTAAAGAACCCGTATTCTCAATCTTTGCTAAATACTGCGTACTTTGGCAAGGTAGTTTCATTTTGGATAAAACCAAATAACTCTCAAGAATTAAATGGTGTATCCTTTTTGCTGATTCCTCCAAATGGATCTCAAACTGTTTTTTCAGCAGAGGCCTAATTGTTTTAGGATTTTTATTGTTGAGAACGACAAAGAAATCAGACATGGTTTAAATAAAAAGAAGACTTCTTCTAAGTTCACGGAACCACAAAAACAAAAGACATTGCAAATTCTAACTGTGTCGATTTAATTATGAATTTTAAATTAGACACATCGCTAGAATCATTTTCATCTGCAATCGTCAATTGAAAATGAGGACCAAAAGCATGGATTGACTTTTTCAAAAGCTTTGTGACTTGAGGAAGAAAAGTATCTGAGAGTGCTCTAACATGTTTGTTGCAAAAACTCTCTAAGATCTTAAAACACTTTTCTTCCTCGATTCTCCTTTCTTCACCTGAGAAAACAATAAAAGGCATGTCCGAGTCAGCTAGAATAGAAACCATTGAGATTTGCATCAAATGATTAGAATAGCTCGGTTTGTTAACAAAGAGATTTTCTATTACAGCAGTTTCATCGACTTTGACTGAATGAGTGAGCCACCAATCATTCTTTAAACCTCTGACCCACGTCTCAAGCACTATTGCAACAGCTTCTCGTCTATAAGCACTATTGATGTTGAGCTTACCTGTAATGCTTTCATCAATCCAATCGAGTGAGTACTCTTTAGGATTAATCTTGCTGATTTGTGCTATCAAAGAAGGTTTTAATTCTTCCATCTTTTTTATTCTTCTTTCTTGTTGATGGTCAAAAGCTCGTTGAGTGTACCTTCAGCCTTACGACGTCTGACCTCACTTTTAGAGACGTTGTATCTTTGAGCAATCTCAGCCACTGTTCCCCATTCATGAGGAATATTTCTTGTTTTGAGTTCTGCTAGAATTACTTGTTGTTTCTTTTCTTTTTCTCTTTCTTCTTTTATTTCTTCTTCTCGTTCAGCCATTTTGAAAATGTACTGAATTCGTCCTCTGATTGTTTCTTTTATTCTTTCCAAGAGAATAAGAATGTTTTCACTTTCAAGTTGAGCTAAAGATTCAGGTTCTTTTTTAAATTCATTGTAAAAAAGCCAACATTTGATTTGTTCATCAAAATTTCCTGTTAAAATAAATGGCCACCTTTGAACTGACTCTTTGTCCTCAAGCATTACAGAGCCGGCAGCCATCATGCCGTGCAACACTTTTCTATGAAAATTTTCAATCATTTTGGTTTATATTCAGGAGGGGGTGGAGGATAGATCAAGCCTTTACCGAAGACCCATTCAGCATTACAGCAGTCACCAGAGTCTGTGATAATTACACGAACTGTTGTACCAATCTGAGCAGTGACTGAATGGGTATAGTGTTTAAAAGCCTCAAACGCTTCTACAGCTGGTACGTTTTTCCGAACGTATTCATGAGTGTCATTATCAAAGAACTGAATGACGTTGAAAAGATCAGACATTTTATTTCCTAAAGAAATAACAACATAAAACTCAGAAGTCTAATTAAAAAGACTTCTGAGTTTGTTTTATTCAGATTGGAGCTTACTTCTTTTTGTGGTTGAGTGTTTCAGCAGCCAGATTGGCCAGGTGTTGTTTCACACCAGCCAATTGACCCACAGAACGAGCACCTCGCATCTCGTAGCTTGCGGAGAGAGCACCCAGCTTCTCCGTCTTCTCAGCACCAGGCGCACCTGTCATCTTGCTTCTTTCGAACTGGACTTCAACTTTGTCACCACCCACACCGGGAATGGTCATCATGACTTTTTGAAGTTCGCTTTCTTTCTTCATCAGAGGAAGAGACATTTCACCGAGCGCCAACCCGCTTGCAGCGATCAAGTTCGAATGGTGTTTTGCAACAGCTTTCACTGTGGCTTCTGTCAAGCCTTCAGGCAAGGTTTTGACATAGATGTTTTCCTCAGGAGTGGCTACTCCCATATTGTCTTTATGGGTAATCTTGATGCCCTTTTTGAGTTCAGCAGCAAGATCAATGACTTCTTGTTTCAGTTCGATGGACATGACTTTTCTCTCTTCCTTGGGTTTTAGTAGAATGGGCCTAACACTTATAAAAAGAAATGCTTTTAACGCTTGTTAAAAGCGTCTGTCATTGCGTTGGCAATAGAAGGCCTACGCTCTTCATAACGACCTTCTTGACGGTCGTAGGGACGCTGCTGGTAGCTTGGTTCTCGCATGAATTGAGGACGAGGTGCCTCATACGCAGGATAAACAGGTGCAGGCTTTTCAATAGTCTGCATGTGCTTGAATGCGATTTTCGTGATAAAACGAGCTTTGAAGATGGGTTTACCAGTCTTTAAAAACAGTTCCACAACAGGTTTACCTGTGATAACGATGTAGTGACTTTCGAATTTGAAGACGCTGATTTCTTCTTTGGATTCATCGTGATTGGATTCACCTGCTCGAGTGGCGTATCTGTTTTCTCGAGCAAGTTCATTGACCTTCACCTCAATCATGGGTAAGGTCTTCAGTAGGCCATAGACTGTAGCCAGTTTCACGGTCTTTCCCGTGAAGGTCAATGTAGTGGCTTGCATATTCTCCTAGAAAAGATAAGTAAATGGAGGTTAAGGGGTTGTGGTGCATTTCATTGAAGAAGCATTGTATTTTTTAGACTGATTTAAAACGTAGTCATTCTCCTTACAAACTCACTTACGTTATATGTGTTTAAACGCATTTTCAATTATTACAGCATAAAGAGCCAGACCAGGTATGATCCTGAATCTGGCTCTTTATGCTGTAATACCCTTAAAACCTCTTAGAATGGCTCTGAGAGCGTCTAACACGTCATCGACTATGCTCTACCAATTCTTCCATCCGGGTGCTTTGAGAAAGGCATGCTCAAGAGCTTCAGACCCAACCCAACCCATACTTCTGAAAAGATCTTTTGCAGTGACGATGACAGAGGATTCCAAACCCATTCCTACCTCAGCCCCACTGTTTCTCACAGCTCGCTCAATAGAGCCTCTCGAGAAGACTTTTTCTTCATGAGTCTCGAGTGCAGGAGATTTGAATTTCTCTGCAATAGCCAGACCAGGCTCATTGACCATGTCCCAGGTAATGATAGACTTCAGAGCTTTTTGTTTGATTCCGTTTTTGACAGAGTCGGCTGTAAAAGCTCGGATAGAAAAACAAACGTTGGCTGATGGGTTGTCGAGTGCTTTTTCCAAGTACTCACCGTACGGTCCATCGGGTGTAAGTTCGGACATAATGGCAATGACAGGACGACCCCTTTCGTCTTTGACATTGTCAAAATCCAATTCAATGCTTCGGTGATGACAGCAGACACTCTTCTCATCGATTGTCATGCAACGAGCAGCAAACTGGTCTCGGTCCATACTGCCTTGAGTTGGGTGACCGTACTCACCCCGAAGCGCTCCACGACCGACTCGTCTCATGAATTGACTGGATTCTTCAAAAAGAGATTTGGCTTCTTGATATCCGTAGAACGCTCCTGCACTGTTAAAACAGTCCAAGGAACCTACAATCATTCGGTAGTAGCCGTCTTCTGTTTTCTTTAACTTTCCAGCTTTATTGGCACCTAGTAAAGAGGTGCATGAAAAAAGTACAGAATTCATTTCATTTCCTAAATGTTAAGCTATCTTAGTTATTTCCAATGAGAAGAGACTCTATTCTCTCAACTTTTTCTGAAGGAGAAACTAAAGCTGAAATAATCCCGTCACTCATGTAACTGCCTGCAATTTTTGTTGTAACGTTGGTAGCAGAATAAGTGACGCTTTTCAAAGGAATGAAAACAGGAGGACGTGTACTTAAATCCTCTACACTTTTCACAGAGGTCCTGTAGTACTTTGTTCTGTTTTGTGGATCTCGTGCAATCATAGAGATCAAAAGCTCAGTGACCTCATGGTCATTACCAATGTTGGCACCTGCATGTTTTCGAGCTGTATCAAAGAGCTTGGCAAGTTCAGCATATTTTAAATACCAAGGTACTCGACCTTTATTGATGATTTCATCATAAATTTTGTAAACTAACACTGAATTCTTGACAAGTTGGGTTGAGGGAATTATCACTGAGCCAGGATTGAAAGAGAACTGAAAATATTCATCCCCATCCACAATGATTTTGTTTGTAGCTACAGGGTCAATTCGCACGAGTGCATTGACCATAGAGACTGCATACACACCTTCAATGACCAGCGCATAAATCCCAGCAATATACGTCTCTACACTGACTGTGGCCAGACCTCGTTCTGACCAGCGAACAGGAATATAAATAGAACATGCAACGGTAGTGACCAGGCTGTCTCCGACTTGACGGAGTGCAGCCTGGACTCGTCCCACGTCCTTTACCAATGTCTTAGAATCCATTTACATCCGTGCTGGAAGGACGAGCAGTTGCCGGCCTACCCAAGTGGCTGTGTAATCGATTGCAGCCACAGCAGCAGCTTCACGGACATCAATCTCAGGATTGTCTCTGACAATGCGGTTGATCGAATCTAAAATGATGCCAGCATCTGAGCGGTAGTAAAGCGAGGAGCAGAGCAGGCGCTGCACCCAACCCACTAAGTCCATGGTTTCGTCTTGAGTCGTTTTGTCAAGTGCAGCGTCAAAGCGTTGCATGACATTCATTCTGTCTTGAAGAGGAAGCTCTTCTTGACTGGCCCTTGTGACAAAGGAGCTGAATTCCATCCTCATCAACGCTTTGGCTGTGGTAAAGCGCTTATTGGCCAAAGAAGTCCTGTTGTAGGCAAGAAAGTTCTGCCAAACTTTCAAACACTCATCCTTACTTTCATGGATTTCTTTAGCCCCCATGACAGGCTGACTCTTCATGGCGTTTCCAAGAAGCACTTCGTTGGAGCCGCCATCGGAGAGAAACTTGCGGTAGACAACGTCATTGACGATGATGGAATTCCTCTCATGACTCCTCACCAAAGTGGCATACTTCTCGTTTCGATCTTGAGTCGACACTTCAGCCACCAACCGCACAGCAGCCTGGTCCCTCAGATAAGCCATTCGGTCTTGATAGGAATCAAGCGTCATTCCGACATCATCGATGGGCTTATTCCAGATACGACGTGTCACGAGGAATGTCATCAAAGCAGCATTCAAACCGTCCATTGAACGGGTGAAGACGCTCGATGTGCTCGGAGGCTTGCTGCTTGCAAGACCTGGACTCATCGTAAAGACATTCGTCCAGACTTTTTGAAGAAAGCCGTCGTCCAACTCTTCCACCCATTCATCGATTGATTGATCAATGCCGGGGGCACCTGACTTCATCAACGCAAGAATGGCTTCATCATCGAGTTGGGGAAGCGTCAGGTTAAACGCAAACTCTTCAACAGGAACATCTTTGGACTTTGTGAACGCATCCACAACTGCCGCTTGGAGCATGGGAGCAGGCAGCTTATAGACCACAATTTCCATACCACCAATGGCATCAGCAAGCGCCTTACCCAAAGGCTCTTGGAGCTGCTCGACAAAGGACTCAATCGTTGGTTTGACCACAGTCCTTGCATAACTCAAATGAGCCATGACAGCAGTGACCACAGCCCCCTTGATCTCGTTCAAACAAATGTCTTGTTCACAATAACCAGTGACGGTAGACGGCATGTTGGTTTGCTGAGCCAAGATACCAATATCCACTTGATACTTGTCATTGGGATTGCCTGCTGAGGGTTGACCCACATCAGCCAAAAAGCCATTGGGCAAAGCCAGTTCAGGATCCGCATAAGAGGCTCTGAAGAGAGAGTCAACGGCAGAGCCTGCCATGGGTTTGACGATCAGACCGCGAGCTTCGAGATTGGCGACTACAGGCAGGGCTGAGGCCAGAGCTGGAATACTGAGCATTTTAATTAACCCTCTGTAGTGGCCACGAGCACTTTTTCAATGCTGGTTTGAGCCAAGTTCATGATCATTTCGCTCGAGATGGGAGACCCATCCAAAGCATCGGCTGTGTCTTTGCCAACGACATCCATTGCAATAGCAGCCACGAGTTCAGCTGCATTTCCCAATGTGACGATTGACATAATTGATTGTTTATATTTCATGTTGATCCTTTAAAATAAAAAAAGAAAGAAATGAATTGGTCTAAATTGTTAGGCACACACAATTTAGACCAATTCCATATTCACTCGTTATCCCTCGTAAGCCGTCACAGCTCGTTTTGCAATCACGTTGAGCAAAGTTGTTGTGGTTCCGATGATGTAAGGGCTCAGTACAATTCGGTCATCAATGGATTTTGCACCAAAGATTGCATCGATTGCCACACCCGATTCCGTCTCAATTGAATTGTGAAAGATTCTTCCTACAATTGATTTCAATTGATTACCAAAGACAGTCTTATCACCTAAATTCATTCCGACATCTGTGGTGATATATATTTTAATGGCTGCTGTATCAAGTGCTAAAGGATCATTTCCAATTCGAAAATTCTCATTCACACTGCCAGTAAATGGTTTTTTACCCTGAGCTCTTAAGCGAGCAGAAATAGCGGTGTCACTGATATTTGTCAAAGCGCGAAGAGTAGTGGACATGTCCTCTTTCTCACCATGATAGTAGACTTCAATTCTCTCAATGACTCCTTTCATTTTAGCTTGAGGATTTTGAGCATTTAAAATCCTTAGAGTATCGAGTGTGCTCTCAGTCAGTAAGTTGTTACTGGCACTCACTGTATCTTCAATGAGACAAAGTGGTGAATCAAAGTCAACAGCCTCTTTGATTTTAACCAGTCGGTGGACTTGTTGTTCAAAGTTAATTACGATTGTTCTTACTTTTGTGATTTTTGTTGACAAATCATCCGAGAGTTTTTTCGAGATAGCAGATGAATCCTCCAGAGTATCTGAGGATTCTAGTAAAGCTGTCTTAACACCAATGCTTGACTTCCAAACAATGTGTTTAGGATCAAAGAAGTCAGGCTCAAAGAAACCTTTATTGTAAATGATAGGATCTCCTTTTTTGAAGGTATCCTCCATTTTCAAAGGAGTCACAATCTCGTGTGGAATGGTCAACCCTGAGGCGTTGCCGTAGCGACGACCTAATTCCAATCCTACTTTTTGGCCACCATTGTATTCGATCATGATGGCGTGATTGTCTACACTCAAGACCTTGCCATCACCTTTGGCCATGTAAGCGTAGAGGTCACTGACTCGGTGAGGAATGACTTGCTCGTAGCCTGTACGCACCTGCATTTGGTGGTAACCTTCACAAGCTACACCGTGAGCGTGCTGAATACTGATAAAGTTGGCTCTCTTTGGCGTTATGTTCAACAAGGTTCGTTAAGCCCTGCCCGTATGTTTTACATACTGCTGCAGCTTTCACTGCAGACCAGACTATATCTTCACCCTACTACAATCGAATGGGGTGTCTTCTATTTCGAGCCACTTGGCTCTACACCGTGATAAGCGGTTAGTCGTTGAACGTTCCTCAGTTTAAAGAGGCTTCGCTGCTGATTGTCCAATCCTCACACTTTTCAAACCTTGACGTATAAGCTTTCGCTTTCCGCTTTGGTAGTGAGGCTCTCAGGAGTTTCCAGCAATTAAGAAGAATTCCATCTGATCATTCCTGACCAGTGGGACTGTGGATGAATGAAATCAGATTTGTAGTACATGTACCGACAACCGTCACTAAAAACCTTTGTACCAGCTGTTTTTAATCGATGGTCTAAAGCGGTTGGTTTTACCCCGTTTTCTCTTGCACACTCAACGGCAGATGAATAAATGGTCACATCTCCTGTTCTATCAAAAATAGACACAACAGGTTTTGTGTTCATCGTTTTACTAAGTTCAAGTTCTGGTTGACCGATCTCACGCCAAGGTGTTGGATCGTCAACCCATTTGAGTTGAACATAGCGAGGAAAGACAGGTTGGCCTTTCCGACTCATCCAAAAAGTCACTGTCGCTGGAGATATTTTCATCTCAGCAGCAAAGTCACTTAATTTTTCAAACTCTCTTACAGTTCCAGTTAGAACATTTTTTACTAGAATCCGTTTTGAGAGTCCGTTGAGCAACAATTCATTATCAATATTTTCTGGAATATACCAAGCATCATCACCACGAGCGTATCGGTATTGTCGACGTTCAGGAAATACCCGAGTCTCACCAACCCTCACTCTATAATTAGCTGCATCTCGACTCATTTTAAAAAGTCGAGAACATTTAACAATGCTTGGAAATTCTACCACTTCACCAGTGTCAACACATCGAACTTGAATTGGAAGGCATTTCCCAGTAATTCCTAGCCTTCCAGCATGTTCAATGTTTTTTTGGTGTGTCATCCATTCGAGGTTATCCAGGAAATCATTTCCTTTAATACCGTCTTCATGGTTAACAACCAGTTCACTGACATCGTAGCCGGGATCTTTAAATACCATGGCCATCAAACGGTGTCTTCCACACGTTCTTTTGATGTTGTCGTCGTCGAGAAGTCCGTAGTTAAAATACCCATCAGGATGAGTACCACCATCAAGTGCTAAAGAAGTCTTTTTGTTTAAGACCAATCCAAACTTGTTGATTACGTATCGACTAAAACCCGGTATCTCAAAATACCCAGGAAAACTTTGATTTTCAATTGGGGTACAGTACATGTTCACTCCTATTCCTTCACAGGATATGAGTGTTAACTTCAATCTTATTCAATTATCCGTTAATCATCACGATCTGCTGCAACAGAGGTGAGAGTGGAGGTAGAAAAAGCTGCTGTTTGGCCTGTCTTATCATCCACATAAGGTTTAGCAGTACCTCTTAAGGAATTGAATTGTGGGTCAGCACTTAAGAAAGTATTGATACCCACATCAGACGAGTCACTCGTGGCCTCAGAGATCACACCCATGTCAGTGGGATGAAAAGCTCGTGTCCTCTTCACCATTGAGCGACCCGAGCGACCACCTGTACCTGCGTAAGTGACAGCCTCAATTTCTTTCATTTCTTTGATCGGATTGATTTCCAAAGCTTGGTCTTTGGCAGGGTCCTCACTGATGGCAATCCAAACTGCGTAGGGATTCATCTCTAAAGGCTGGGTGGCTTTAGAGACTTTTGCATTGTGCACTCGAAGGCTTTTCACAAGCTCAGAGTAAAGAAGGCCTGAGAAGCGTTCATAGCCTTTGATTCTCATAAACCGAGCATCCAGCTCATGAGGATGCTGGTCTGTTGCCAGCATTTCACAAGCTCTTACTAAGAGCTGAGTAAAAACAATGGGCTCTTTCATTTCAATGAGAAGTTCTTTGCAAATAGGATCAATGAACATTTGGTTCATGAGATCCATTTCCCGCAAGTACCTCACACTCAAACCGTGGTCCTCTAGGACGTTGAAGTAAACGTCCTTCCTACTGAATTCATGGGCATTGTAGCTTTTGGTTGTTTGATCAAAGTCTCGCCAACCAGCTAATACCAAGTTAGAAACAGTGTCGTCTCGAGAAAAGACCCAAGTCTCATCTTCAAAGACAATCATCCACTCATCTGCAGTCAAAGAAGCTCTTTGACCTCCAGGAACAATACGGGGTGTAACTTTTAAGAGTTTGACTAAGTTCTCTAAACCAAGAAGATAACTTAAGATCACTCCAATTGGAATCATTTTTCCAAAGACTCTTAATTCCACATACTCGAGTGGAGATTTTAAATCACTGATACCGAGCATAACTTCCAGAGTTGGAAGAGGTGTCATGACACCAGGTGCACTCTCTAAGTAGAGTGCACCTTCTATGCCCATAAAAACTGAATTGTTACTTCTGTCTTTACCAATCACAATCACGTGGTCTTTTTGCCAACGAGTTTTCCAAGTAGAGTCCAATGCATCCAAGTTACGAACATCAAAGTTTAACTTGAGTGATTGACTGCCAGAGGTAAGTGTAAACCCTCTAAAGCCCATTGCAATGGTGGAGTAAAGGCGAGGAGTAGGGATGGCAGGATTAAAAGACTCTCCTGGTACAATCTCAGTCACTGTGGAATTGGTAGGATCAAGTCCAATGACCATGATCTTCTCACGCAACCATCTACCGTAATCATTCACCTTTTTAGGAGAGCGTTCACAAAAGAGCTTTCCGTAGTAGCTTGTCAATGCCACTCGAGTTGGTGAGAGCTTACGAATAGGTAAGTCTCCACGTTGTTTTCTAGATCTGTAAGCAGTCCCTGAAATCACAAATGAGCCATTGGGTTTGACCTTTGGCATCTTAAAACGCAGTGTGCTGGGTGTGCCTTGGAGAGGCTTTACCTTAACAACATACTCTGTCCAAGCTCCTGTGATGTCCTCGACATCATTGGCTCTGTAGTCTGTCACCAACACACCCGCATTTTGAATGCTCATGACAGCATGAGCAATGTCTCTTTGCATCACATCTCGAACATAATCACTGTCAAAATTATGCAAAGATGATACCAACATTGTTTTATCAACAATGGTGGGTTTATCAGGAATCTTGGTCGGTTTAGTAATTGCAACCTCATGAGGCTTGATCGTCACATACTCACCCATTTGACGACCATCAGGTGCTACAATCTTTTTGTAGTTTCCTGCTGACTCTACGTAGCGCCTGTACTCAGTGGCAGACAAACCTCCAGAATCA
>CAMQQG010000233.1:0-43006 GCA_947034895.1 Rhytidiadelphus loreus | reverse complement strand
ATTGACCGCGATGGCTTAGGCTCTTAGAGATATGCTTCGTTCTTTTTTCATCGGGCTTTCCACCAATAAGCCATTTCGGGCGTTCTCGGAGCGGTCAGCGCTGGGGCGTAAGGTATCTCGGCGGTTTGTCGCTGGCATGAGCGTGGAAGAGGCGCTCGACGCCGTGGCTGCGCTCAACGCTGAGGGCATTACGGCGTCGCTCGACTCGCTGGGTGAGAGCGTGGAGGATGTCGTCCATGCCGAGGCCAGTGCGGCCATCTATCATCAGCTGCTCGATGCCATTGAGACGCGCGGGCTGCGGGCCAACGTGAGCGTGAAGCTCACGCAGGTGGGCATGGACATCGGCGGTGCGGCCGAGGGGCCGGCGCTGGCTGAGCGGATCGTCGGCGAGATGGTGGCCCATGCCGCGCGCGTGGGCACGTTTGTGCGCGTCGACATGGAAGGCTCAGGCTATACCGAAGCGACGATTGCGCTGGTAGAGCGGCTCCATGCGCAGCATCCGGGTGCTGTCGGTACCGTGTTACAGGCCTATCTAAAGCGGACAGGCGACGATACTGCGCGACTATTGCGCGAGGGCATCCGCATACGGCTGTGCAAGGGAGCGTACAAGGAGCCCGCAGAGATTGCGTTTGCCGATAAGGCAGACGTGGATGCGAACTTCGTGAAGCTGATGAAGGAGATGGTGACGCGGCCTGTGTATTGCGGCATCGCCACGCATGATGAGCGGATTGTCGACCAGATGCGGGCTTTCGTGGCCGAGCGGCGGATCGACAAGCGCGCGTTTGAGTTCCAGATGCTCTATGGCGTGCGCCGCGACCTGCAACGGCAGCTGGTGAAGGAGGGCTTCGGCATGCGCGTGTATGTACCGTTCGGCACCGAGTGGTACCCGTACTTTATGCGGCGGCTGGCGGAGCGGCCGGCGAATGTGCTGTTTCTGGCGAAGAATTTTTTTAGAAGCTAGTGAGTAGGGAACAGTGAGAAGAGCAACAACGGCAACAGCAGAGAATGACAACCAGAAAGCTGAGGCCGCCTGATCAGGCGGCCTCAGCTTTTCTCACTATTCACTCTTCACTGCCTTGGTTCGGGCGGCGGCATCATGGGCTCGATCCGCAGCAGGTTGGTGAGCGTGGAGCGCTGGGTGTCGTTGAGCTGCGAGCGGTAGCGGTCGGAGTTCATGGCGCCGAAGCGCTGGTCGGGCGGCAGGTCGCGGAGGTCACGGAAGACCCTGGCTACGGTGCGGCGCTGGTCGGGCGGCAGGGCGCCGAGTTGCTCCATGGCGCCGCGGAACTGAGCCCGCTGGTCCGGTGTAAGTTTTTCGATGGCCTCGTTGTGGGCGAGCACGCGGCTGCGCTGCTCGGGGCTCATGTTGTTGAGCTGGGTGAGACGCTCGTGCATGCGTTGCTGCGTCTGTTGTGGGAGATCGTGAAAGCCCGGCTCATTGTCCAGCGCATGCTGTTGCTGCTCCGGCGTGAGGTTGCCGTGCTGGTTCATCCACTCGGCGAGGTGCTCGCCCTTGGGCGCGGAGCCGTGGGGGGCGTTCTGCCGCTCAATGGGAGCCAGACGCTGCTGCTGCGCGGGAGGCTGCCGCCGCGGTGCCTGTACGCGGGGTGCCTGCATGCGCAGAGGTGCGGGTGCATGGCTACGTTGTGCCGGCACCGCCGGTGCAGCTACCGTTGCACCGAGGGTCGACAGCAGCAACATGCGGATTGTGTGAGCGGTTCGCATAAAAGTCAGGCAGCTCATGGTGAAGCAAGTGCATGGTTTTCGGGTTTGAAGGCGTATCAGCTTTAGAAGCTTCCGAACAGGCTAAAGCCCGCCGATCGACCGGGCGGGCCACAATCTTTTCGCTTTTGATCTACCTCATGATACCGGGTTTCCGTGACGCGAGGTAAGCAAATCCGGTCGAAATTGATTCTCCCTGTTGTCTCCGAAACGATCTCCTCAGGTGGTGGGTGGCGTGGTGCTGTTGTCGCCCTGGGAAGCGTTGGAGTCGTCGAGCAGCTGGTCCATCTGCTGCAGGGCATCTGCGTTCTTGTCCAGGATGCGAAGGTCGTTGACGGTAGCCGAGGCCTGTGGTGCGGGCTGCTGCAGGTAGAGGAACGTCGAGGTGCCGCCGCCGAGCAGCAGCACCAGGCCCAATGCGCCGGCCATGGCCGAGCGCAGGTGGCGGCCGGTGCTGAACTGGAAGAAGCTCCAGGTGCGCTCGAAGATGCCCTCGGGGCGGGCGGCTTCGGCCTCACGCAGGCGGGCGTGCAAGCGGGTGTCAAAGTACGGCGAAGGCTCCGGCGCAGTCCACTCGTCAAGCGCGGCGAAGGTGGAGCGCAGGCCGGCGAGCTCCGCCGCGCAGTCCGCGCATGCAGCCAGGTGCGCGACGACCTCGGGCTTCGCGGCGGCGAAGGTGTCGTCCAGCAGCAGGTCGGCGAGGTGCGCGCGCACCTGCTTGCACTGCGTGGTGTTCGAGTTGTGATTTATCAGATTCATTCTTCTCGTCCCCTTTCTCCGGGGTGTTTCTCGACTGTCTAAACAAAGTCTTTGAGCTTCTCGCGGGCTAAATAAAGTCCTTGAGGCTTTCTCTTAAGGTTTGATACGCGCGGAAGAGAAGCGACTTCGTGGCAGACTCGGAGAGCTTCAGTACTTCGCCGATCTGCTTGTAATCCATGCCCTCGTACTTATGCATAAGGACGGCGGTTTTTTGCCGCTCCGGCAGCGCCATAACATATTGGCGAATGGCGTTCATGCGTTCCCGGCGCAGCAGCCCGGCTTCGGCAGAGGGCGTCTGGTCGGCGACGTCGGGCGTGCTGCCGGTTTCGGCGTCCGGCTCATCCAGGTAGACGGTGGAGGCGGAGCGTTCGTGGCGGGTGTCGCGTGCGTGGTTCACACCTAAATTGGTAGCGATGCGATAGAGCCAGGTGCTGAAGCGGGCTTCAGCACGGTAGGTCTCCCTCGAACGATAGATGCGGAGGAAGACTTCCTGCGCGAGCTCCTCAGCAACCGCCTGGTTATGCACCATGCGGAACATGAAATGAATGATCGGCTTGCGGTACTTGGCAAGCAGAACATCGAAGGCGTCCATGTTGCCGGCGCGCAGTTCAAGCATCACCTCGGCGTCGGTGAGGAGAGAAAAGTCTCCGCGGGCGACGGCCTGGCGGCGGGCTTCCATCTGCTCGGGAGTAAGGTCCTGAGGAACCGGTGGCTCGACGGCGCGACGCGCTGCTGAACCGCCTTCCAAGATGCCGGGATGGAGCGCCAGCGTTCCCATGTCTTCCGAAACCCCAGCTTCGCCGTTTGGTTGCGCCGGGGCTTCCGATTCTTCGGTCTCAGGCGTTGGCACGGCGGGTTTCCTGGGGTTCGGCATTCGGTGATGATTGTACCGTTTCGCTCCGGAGGCCCGGTTACCCCCCCTCCCCCCAACTTTCACTTTCTGGGGTTATGATCTTTGAAATGTTGGGGTTGCAGGCGGTGTTTGCTTTCACCTAATTCATTCTAAAGGAGTTACGGGTATCAAATTGCAAACAAAGGGGTTAGAAGGGTGCCCACTGCGCGAGTTTGGCTTTGCGTCTGGTTTTATTGTAACGAATGGGCGGGGGTGATTGGCTCATGGATATGTCTTTTGGTTTGATGGGGTTAGGGGTGGAGGGGGCTTGACAAGCTGTTTTTTGGTTGTTTTCGGGGGTTGTTTGGAAAATGTTTGGTTGGGGGGCGCAACGGCGAACGCGGGGGGCGCGGAGGGAGACTGCAAACGCTAAGGCCGCCAAGGACGCGAAGGGACGCAAAGGCGATGGTTTGGCGGTGGTGACGGTGGATGGTATTCTTGGTTGGTTGGCTGGAGCGGTGGGACGCGCCGGCCACGACCTCGCCCCAGGCCAGAGCCGGCAAGCGATGGGCTCATAACTCAGCGGTAGAGTGCCACCTTCACACGGTGGAAGTCGTAGGTTCGAATCCTGCTGGGCCCACCATTATTTTGAAGAATCTGACATCCTGCGAACCCACACGTCAGAAGCGAGATGTGGGGAACCCGCGGTCGGTGGCTATGTGAGCACCGCACCCGCGGTCGGTGGCTATGTGAGCACCGCACCCGCGGTCGGTGGCTCCGGTGTCGTATGCTGGCTGCGCTGGAGTGTGGCTTATGGTGCAGGGGTGGAATCGCCGGGATTTTCTTCGTGCCACTGCTGCGGCGGCGGTGGTGGCGCAGGTGCGGGGGCAGACGATGGTGGAGAGCAGACTGGCGCGAGATCCGCTGCGGCCGCAGTTCCATCTGCTGCCGGCGAAGAACTGGATGAACGATCCCAATGGGCCGATTTACTTTAACGGTCGATACCACATGTTCTTCCAGTACAACCCGCTGGCGGCGACGTGGGGGGACATGAGCTGGAACCATGCGGTGAGCGAGGACATGCTGCACTGGTCGCACCTGCCGGTGGCGCTGACGCCGACGCCGGGCGGGCCGGACTCGTTTGGATGCTTTTCGGGGTCGGCGTTCCGCAGGGGACAGCGGGTTTACCAGATCTATACCGGCACGCGAAAGAGCGATGATGCCCATGCGACGATCCGCGATGGGTCGAACGATATTCAGGAGTCGCAGTGTCTGGCGTACTCGGATGACCCGCGGCTGGTGCGGTGGACGAAACGCGCCGAGCCGGTGATTGCCGCGCCGCCGGAGGGGATGGCGATTACGGGGTTCCGCGACCCTTCGTTGTTCGAGCGGAACGGCAGCGTGTACATGACGGTGGGCTCCGGCGAGGCGAAGGTGGGCGGGTGCGTGCTGCTGTATCGCGCGACCAGCGAGGACCTGACGCAGTGGGAGTATCTGCACAAGCTGACTAGCGGCGCGTGGAACGGGCACCCGACCGCAAACCCCTGCGACGACGGCGAGATGTGGGAGTGCCCGGACTTCTTCCCGCTGGGCCGTGCGCATGTGCTGATTTATTCCACGCTGAACAAGGTGTTCTGGCAGACCGGCGAGTTTGACCCCGTGGCGCTGAAGTTTACGCCGGAGCAGAGTGGCGTGCTGGACCTGGGCGGGGCGTTCTATGCGCCGAAGACGCAGCTGGATGCACGCGGGCGAAGGATTCTTTGGGGGTGGGTGCGCGAGCATCGCAGCGATGCCGCGATGACCGCCGCGGGCTGGAGCGGGATGATGAGCCTGCCGCGCGTGCTGACGCTGGGGCCGGATGGCGGGCTGCGCGTCGCTGCGCTGCCGGAGACGGAGACGCTGCGCGGGGCGCGGCTGGCAGTGACGGGGACAGGTTGCACGCTGCCGGCGGCGAATGGCGAGGTGCTGGTGACGGGCAAGAGCGGGAAGGACTTTGCGGTGAGCTTCGGGGACGACGGCTCGCTGGCGAAGGTGGAGTATGTGGCGGCGGGCCATGCGCTGCGCGTGGACGGCAAAGAGGTGCCGCTGGCGAAGGGTGAGGCGCCAACGATGCATGGGTATGTCGACGGCAGCGTGGTGGAGCTGCTGCTGGGCGGGCGGTGCGGGTATACGAAGCGGTTTTATTATGAGGGGGCGGCGCCGGCGCCGGCGGTTGCGGTCGCGGTGAAGGGCGATGGGGTGAAGGTGGAGGCGTGGGCGGTGAAGGCGATCTCGGGGGATAGATTGACGACGTAGGCGAGCGTTCCCTCCGGGGCTAAAGCCCCTATTCTTCAGCGCTGATATCAGGGGCCTGAAGGCCCGTGCTCCCTCCGGGATTCGTGGCTCTCATCCTTTCGCAACTCCTGGCCCTGCTCCCGCCAGTGAATCGTGTCCTTCGACAAACGCGGCGGGGCGTGATTCAATCCTTGGCGGAGAACCACAGTGAATAAATACCTCTTGAAGGCCACCGCCGTGGGTGCGTTGGGCGGGCTGTTGTTTGGGTTTGATACGGCCGTGATCGCCGGCACCACCGAGCAGTTGACGCGCGTGTTCCACCTGACGCCGAACACGCTGGGGCTGACGGTTTCGATTGGGCTGATTGGCACAGTGATCGGCGCGATGTGCTCCGGCGTGCTGGGGCAGAAGATTGGCGGGCGCGAGGCGCTGCGGATCATGGCGATCCTGTACCTGGTCTCCAGCGTGGGCTGTGCGTTTGCGCCGAACTGGGACGTGCTGATGGTGTCGCGGTTTGTGGGCGGGCTGGGCATTGGCGGGTCGAGCGTATTGGGTCCGGTATACATTGCGGAGCTGGCGCCGGCGAAGTGGCGCGGGCGCATGGTGGGGACGTTCCAGATCAACATCGTGATCGGGATCCTGCTGGCGTATCTGTCGAACTACCTGATTACGCTGCAGCACCTGGGCGCACTGGAGTGGCGCTGGGAGTTTGGCGTGGCGATTGTGCCTTCGGCGCTGTTCCTGGTGATGCTGTATGGGATTCCGCGGAGCTCGCGGTGGCTGGTCACCACGAACCAAACGGATGAGGCGCTGGATGTGCTGAAGCTGATGGGTTCGCCCAACTCCGAAGAGGAGCTGCAGGAGATTATTGCGTCGGTGCACATGGAGCAGGGGCTGAAGCCGGAGCCGCTGTTTGCGCGCAAATATGCGCTGCCCATCTTTCTGGCGATTACGGTGGGGATGTTCAATCAGCTTTCGGGCATCAACGCGATTCTGTACTACTCGAACTATATTTTTGCTTCGGCGGGGTTCAGTTCGAGCTCGGCGGCGCTGCAGTCGGTGAGCATTGGCGGGGTGAATTTGCTGGCGACGTTTTTGGGCATGGCGTTGATCGACAAGCTGGGGCGGAAGACCCTGTTGCTGATTGGCGCGGTGGGCATGGTGGTGGCCCTGAGCGGTGTGGCGGCGATCTTTTATACGAACCAACACCAGGCGCTGCTGGTGTGGTGCCTGGTGATGTTTATCGCGTTCTTCGCGGTGAGCCAGGGCGCGGTGATCTGGGTGTACATCTCGGAGGTGTTTCCGTCGCGGGTGCGGTCGAAGGGGCAGAGTCTGGGGTCGAGCTCGCACTGGGTGATGAATGCCATCATCGCGCAGACCTTTCCGCTGATTGCGGCGCGGTCGCATGCGGCGCCGTTTGTGTTCTTCGCGACGATGATGGCGGTGCAGTTCCTGGTGGTGCTGTTTGTGTACCCGGAGACGAAGGGGCAGACGCTGGAGAAGATCCAGGCGAACTTTGGCATTCACTAGAGGCAGGAAGCAGGGAGTAAGAAACAGGAAATAGGAAACAGGAAACAGGAAACAGGAAACAGCGTGATAGCGTTTTACTGTGGCTTCAACGTTTACGTTAGGGATTGATCTTGGCGGCACGAGTGTTCGTGTGGGCCTGTACGGCGTTGGCTCTGAGACAGGTGCGTTGAGGCTGGTGGAGGCGCGGTCGCTGCCGACGCGCGTGGCGGCGGGGCCAGGGGCGGCGGTGACGGAGATGGCAGAGGCCGTGCGCGGATTGCTGCGGTTGGTGCCGGTGGAGGCGCGGGTGCTGGGGTTGGGGATCGGCAGCCCGGGGCCGCTGAATGTGCGGACGGGCACGCTGGGCGTGCTGCCGAACCTGCCGGGCTGGGAGTACTTTTCTTTGCGCGACGAGCTGGCGGCGGCGACGGGTCTGCCGGTAACGCTGGAATCGGACGCGAATGCCGCAGCGCTGGCGGAGTGGAAGCTGGGTGCGGGGCGCGCGCTGGGACTGGATTCGCTGGCGATGATTACGCTAGGCACAGGCGTGGGCAGCGGGCTGATTCTGCACGGGCGCGTGTGGCAGGGCATCCTCGGCATGGGCGGCGAGCTGGGCCATGCGTGCATTCATCCGGATGGGCCACCGTGCCCATGCGGCAGCCGCGGATGCCTGGAGTGGTATGCGTCGGCGAACGGATTGATACGGCTGGCGCACGAGGTGGCCGCGGAGGCTGGAGCTTCCGTTGAACTGCGTGCGCTGACGGCGAGGGATTTTATGCCGCACGATGTGGCAGTGCTGGCAGAGAGTGGCGATACGAGTGCGGCCAAGGCGTTTGCGCGGCTGGGCCACCACCTGGGGCTGGGGTTGGCGGCGCTGACCAATACGCTGGACCTTCCGCTGATCATTATCGGGGGCGGGCTGGCGGCGGCGTGGCCGCTGTTTGAGCGGACGATGTTTGCAACGCTGCGCGGGTATAGCCAGGTGTACCGGCTAAGTGCGCCGACGCAGACGGACACGATGGAGATGGACCGGACGTTCGTGTGTGCGGCGATGCTGGGGGCTTCTGCGGGGTTGCTGGGGGCGGCGTTGCTGCCTGTGATGGAGGGGTGAGGCGTGTGTCCGCAAATCAGCAAACGAGTCCCGGCGGCTAAAGCCGCAGTGCCAGCGTTGGCGTCGTGGCCGGACTAAAGTCCGGCCCTATCCAGAAGCAGCTTTGTGCCAGGTTGCCTAGTAGGGGCTGGCACCGGCGTAGCAATCGTTAGCGTCGTGGCCGGACTAAAGTCAGGCCATATCCAGAAGCAGCTTTGTGCCAGGTTGCCTAGTAGGGGCTGGCACCAGCGTAGTCGCTGGCGATGGTGGTGGCAAGCGACTGCACGCTGGCGGGGTCAGTGATGTAGAGACCGAGCTCGCGGTTCTGGGTCATCGAGGCGGTGGAAAAGTTGATGGAACCCATATAGACGGACTGGGTGGCGAGGCCGTAGTCGGCGACGATGGCCTTGGCGTGGATGTACAGGCCATTGGTCGTGTTGGGGTAGGTGTGGACGCCGCAGCCGGCGGACTCCAGCGCCGAGAAGTTGGCGTGGTAGGAGCCGGTGTCCGTCATGGCGATGTGCACGGTAACGCCGCGCTGGCAGGCGGACTCCAGCGCGCTCACGATGTTGGGGGCGCTCATCTCTTCGTTTTCGACCAGCAGCGTGCTCTTGGCGCCGTTGATGATGCCGAGCAGGTCAGCGGTAGCGGTGGTGGGGCTCCAGATGAGGTCCGTGCCGGCGGGCGGCTGGTAGTTATAGTCGGTGGTGGCGTTGGTGAATTGGTAGTCCTGCAGGAAGGTGGTCTCGACGGCGGCGATGTCGGCAGGATCGTTTTCGATGAGGGCGAAGTCGCGGGTGGTGCTGTAGTAGCGGCTGGTGAGGTTGAGGCTCATCACGGCGAGCTGGCTGCCGTCGATGAGGAGGCTCTTCTGGTGGGTGGCCTGGAACTGGGTGTTCGACCACGCGGCGCTGCAGTTGGGGACGGCGTTGAGCTGGTTGTAGGCGGCCGTGTTGCTGCTCTTCTCCAGGCTGGCGTCGAGGATGACGCGGACCTTGACACCGCGGTTGCAGGCGGCGACGAGGTCGGCGGAGAAGGTGGTGTCGACGAGCTCGTACATGGTCATGTCGATGGAGGTCCTGGCGTTGTTGACCAGAGCGTAGAGCGGCGTGACGGAGAGGTCGGTCTCCGGGAAGGTGAGCAGCGTGTAGGTGACGCCGCCGCCGGTGGACGCCGCCGACCCTGTGCCGCTGAGGGAGAGTGACTGCGGAGAGTTGGCGGCGTTGTCGGTAATGGTGACCGTGGCCGCGTAGCCGGTGGCTGCCTGGGGAGCGAAGGCGGCCGAGATGGTGCAGTAGGCGCTGGCCGCGAGCGTGGACGGGCAGTTGTTGGACTCAGAGAAGTCTCCGGAGTTGGTGCCACCGAGCGTGATGCTGCCGAGCGTGAGCGTGGCGTTGCCGGTGTTGGTGAGGGTCACGGTCGTCGCCGCGGAGGTGGTGCCGGCGGTCTGCGTAGCGAAGGCGACCGAGGTTTGCGAGAGCGTGACGGCGGGTGCGGAAACCATGACGCCGGTCCCGTTGAGTGTGACGGTTTGCGGGGAGTTCGCGGCGTTGTCCGTGACGGTGATGATGGATTGCAGGGTCGCGGCGGTGCCGGGCTTGAAGGTGATGCTGTAGCTGCACATGGCGCCGGCGGAGAGCGAAGAGCCGCAGTTACCGTTGGCGATGAAGTCAGTGGTGTTGGAGATGGCGACCGTGCCGAGCGTGAGCGTGGCGGTGCCCGTGTTGGTCAGCGTAAGGGTCTGGGCGGTGCTGGTCTGACCGACAGTAGTGTTGGGGAAGTTGAGCACCGTGGCGGAGAGTGTGAGCACGGCTGAGGTCTGCGCGGGCGGGCTGGTGGTGGAGGCCGGAGTGGCGCTGTTACCGCAGCCGGTGATCGTGGCCAGAATGGCCGTGCCTGCCAGCGCGAAGAGCGCTCCACACGATGAAGCAGTCCCGAAACGTCGCATTCTTGTCCTCTGAAAGCGATTATACCGGCGCACAATACGTTTCCCGGTGACTATCGGCCGAGGGGCAGATCGAAGGAGCCCATGCGGCCGGTGGCGGAGTCGCGGACGATGAAGCGCAGGGTCGTTGCGCGCGGAGCCGCCTGTACGGTGAGGGCGAATTCGGCGGTGCGGCCGGGCTCCTGCAGGTTGGTGCCGGGTTTGGCCGTGGCACTGGCGGCGCGCAGCAGGTGGGCGACCATGTGTTGCTTTGCGTCGAGCGAGACGGCGAGCACGTAGACGCTGGCCCTGGAGGTGCCATCGGCAGCCGGCGCCCAGGTGAGGTTGGCGGTGTTGACACTGACCTGAAATTCACCGCCAGGAGCGGTCTGCGCGGTGACGTGCAGACCGTTGAGGGGCATCGTGCCCTCGGAGGCCGTGGTGAGGTCGTAGGCGGCTGTGGACTCGATGGTGGAGCGGGCGGAGGTGCCGCCGTAATAGCCTTGGCGTGTGGTGGCGGTGAGGCCGGGGCGCAGGCAGAGCACCTGGATCCTGCGGTAGGCCGCGGAGTCACTGCTGGTGGAGGTAGGCGCGTAGGCGAGGGTGTAGAAGTTGGCGCCAAGGTCGACGGACTGGGCGATCTGCGCGGCAACGTCGTTGCGGGCGCGGATGACACGGCCGCCGGTGACGGGGCCGAGCGTGTCGAAGTCTTCGCCGGCGTCGAAGGGGTCGTTGCCACCGGCAGCGCCCGCGCCGGTGGCGGCGATGAAGTTGGTCTGCGACTCGTCGGTGATCTCGGTGAGACCGGCGGCGCTGCTGCCGGGGTCAACGGCGTAGAGAGTGATGCGGGTGTCAAGCAGGACGTTGGTGATGTGCTTCAGGGTGTCCTTGACCTCCTGCGCTTCCTTGCCGTCGATGGTGGTGGGGTCGACGGTGGGGAAGCCGCCGCCGACCCAGACGAGGGTCTTGCGGCCGGGGATGGAGGCGTAACTCTGGGCGATCTGCTCCAGCGCACGGAGGCTCTGGTCGAGGCGTTGGAGCGGGCCGTCGGAGGTGCGGCCGTTGATTTCAAGCTTCCAGGCGTACTCGGTGGGCGCGGCGGCGAGGGCGCGCAGCAGCGCGGCGCGGTCGCGGGTGAAGCCGCTGAGCTGCTTGAAGTGCAGGTCGTAGACGTCGAGCAGCGTGGTGGGCTGGGCGAGCAGGGCGGGCTGCTTTTCGAGATAGGACTGCAGCTCGCGGCGGGCGAAGGAGCTGTCCGCGAAGTGGGTGTTGGCCTGGTCGAGCAGCAGAATCGTGGCGGGCGACTGGCCGAAGGCGGCAGGGTGCGCGGGGTCAAAGACCTGCGTCGCGGTGGTATCGGCGGGTAGCGTATGCGCGGTGGGCGGCTCCAGCGAGACGATGCGCTGCGGCTTGCCGTCCTCCAGGACCTTGAAGTCTTTGGCGGTGAGGCCGGAAACGGAGTGGCCTTGCGCGTCGGTGACGGTGACGTCCAGCACGACCAGGCGCGTGGTAACGGTGAGCGTGGAGGTGGCGGGCGTCTGCGCGGCGGCGGCGGCGGCGAGCAGGATGAGGGCGAGGGTGCGGGCCGAGGAGAGGGGTTTCATCCAAACCGTAGTCTAAACCGAGTACGATGCTGGGAGTATGCCTATGAACCGGTTCCCTTTCCTGCTGCTTCGTGTGCGCCGAGTGCGCTCTGTGCTGATTGCCTGCCTGTGCCTGGCTGTTGTTGGGCCGCAAAGCTGGGCGTGGGGGCGCGAGGGGCATCGGCTGACGGCGCTGGTGGCTGAGCAGTTTTTGACGCCGGAGGCGCGCGCGCAGGCTACGGCGCTGCTGAATGGCGGATCGCTGGCGAGCGTTGCTTCCTGGGCGGATGACTATCGCAGCGACCATCCGGAGACGGCGCCGTGGCACTACGTGGACATCCCGGGCAGTGCGCCGGGCGCGGCGGAGCTGAAGTTCGATCGCGACCGCGATTGCCCGGTTTCGGCGGCGGACCCGAAGTCGCCGTGGCGCGACTGCGTGACGGACCGCATTTTGTACTTCGAGGGGCGGCTGGGCGATGACAGCCTGCCGACGGCGGAGCGCGCGCAGGCGTTGAAGTTTCTGGTGCACCTGATCGGCGATGTGCACCAGCCGTTCCATGCGATTGGGGATGACCGCGGCGGCAACGGCATCAAGGTGAACTTTCTGGGCTCGCCGGTGTGCGGAACGTCACAGTGCAACCTGCATGCGGTGTGGGATGACGCCATCCTGGAGGACCAGGGGCTGAGCGACAAGAAGTATGTGGAGCGGCTGATGGAGGAGATCAAGACCAACCACTGGGAACGGCTGGCGGGCGGCGAGCCGACTGGCTGGGCCAACGTGAGCCACCACTACGCCGATAACGCGCTCGCCCCGCAGGGCGCGCTGATTACGCATGCGTATGTCGCCGAAGAGAGCAAGGTGGTGGATGCGCAGCTGGCGCTGGGCGGGCTGCGGCTGGCGCATGTGTTGAACAGGATTTTGACAGCGCCTGAGGGACAGGGAGTAGTGAGTAAGGAGTAAGGAAAGCATGAAGGAGTAGAGTGATGTTCTTCTCTACTCCTTCCTCACTACTCCTTACCCACCGCTTTTAGAAGTGGAGGCGGGCGGCGATCTGCACCTGGCGGGGGGTGTAGGTGTAGTTGCTGTTGGCGTTGGTGTACTTGCCGAACAGAGGGTAAGGGGTGAGGGTGGGGGTGTTCGCTGCGCCGCTGACCGTGGCGTCGGTCAAGGAGTACGCCTCCGTGGTGATGCCGGTGATGTTCTGGTGATTCATCACGTTGAAGACCTCGGCGAAGAGTTCGAGACGAGCGCGGTCGAACTTGCCGATCGAAGGCAGGTAGAAGTTCTTGCCGACGCGCATGTCAAAGACAGCGGTTTTGGGGTAGTTGAAGCTGTCGCGGTGCAACCAGGGAACGCGGTTGGCGCCATCGGAACCGGAGCCGTTGACGCCGGAGCCGGTGAGAGCGGCGGTGCCGACGTTGTAAAAGGAGTTGCTGACGATGGTGGCGGAGTAGGGCAAGCCGGTCTGCAGCTGGACGAGCGGAGCGATGCGCCAGCCGCCGAGCACCTGCTTGAGAAGCTGATTGTGGAAGTTGGTTTGCGGCTGGTAAACGAGGGCGCCGACATAGCGGAGGCGAACGTCGTTGACGCTGTTGCCGTAGTCAGAGCGGATGTTGGTTGGATCGATGGCGGTCTCGCTGGGGACGACAGTGCTCTGGTACGGGTTTTCATCGAGGCCGTGAGCCCAGGTGAAGTTGGTGAGCAGCGAGAGACCGTGGTCATAGCGCTTGTTTAGCTGGAAGGCCAGAGCGTTGTAGCTGGAGTTGACCGAGCTCTGCACGTCAAGGACGCGGTAATAGGCGTTGGTACCCCTTGCGCCGCCGACGAAGAACTTGCCCTGGTAGCCGGCCGGGTAGGCCGGTGCCGTGCGACCGCCGCTGGGCAGGGTGATGTAGCCCCCGGAGGTGATGGTGGCCAGCGGATACTTGGCGAGGCTGGAAGCGCACTCGGAGTTGGCGCTGATGCAGTAGGAGGACAGCGGCGTCGAGCTGAGCGGGGTAACGGCATAAGGGGCCGTCACGGTGGCGCCGAGGGCGAGGTTGGTGTCGAGCGCGGTAGGCAACTCGCGGCCGAGAGACATCATGTAGGTGACGCCGAAGGTGAGGCCGTGGCCGAGGTCCTGCTCGACAGCGAGATCGGCCTCATGGACCTGTGGGTTCTGGAAGTGCTTGTCGAAGTAGGCAACGGTGGAGGAGTTGAAGCCGCCGTAACGGCTATAGCAGTTGTAGATGGCCGCTGCGGAGGCCTCAAGATTGGGAAAGGTGGGGCCGCAGCCGGCAGTGGCACCGGAAGTGCTGGAGGTGTACTGCGCGGGGTGAAGGTTGGTGAAGCTGATTTGGCCGTTAGGGGAGCCGGAGTCGATGTAGGTTTGCAGGATGTTGGAGTTGATGATTCGGCCGTAGTACAGGCCGTAACCGCCGCGGAGGGTGGTCTTGCCGTCGCCGAAGACATTCCAGGCAAAGCCGACGCGCGGGCCGATGTTGTTGCGGTCGTCGGGACGCTGCGCAGTTTGCGGCAGGGCGGTGCTGACGTTGGGAAGCACGAGCGCAAGGCCGGGATTACCGGTGTTGATGAAGGGGTTTGTGGGCACGTACTCGTACTCATAGCGAACGCCGAGGGTGAGGGTGAGGGTGGGCGTAATGCGCCAGTCATCGGTGGCGTAGCCGGCGTATTCGCGGGTGGTGATGAGCGCGGCGGGGTTTCCGAAGGCTTGGGAGTAGGTGTAGTACTGCTGGTTGTAGCAGCGGCCGCCTCCGGCACAGGTTGCGGGCGGCGCAGTGCCGGTGGCCGGCAGCGTGGTGACGGGACCGCCGAGGCCCGTGGTGGCGTTCAGGTAATCGGCAATGAAGGTGTAGGACCAGTCATAGCTGTAGCCGCCGTTGCCGTTGTAGAGATTCTTGTCGTAGTCGGAGACCTTGTTGTACTCCAGGCCGAATTTGGCGGTGTGCTTGCCGACGCTCCAGGTGAGGCCGTCGAGCAGCTGGAGGCGGCGCTCGTCGGGGTCAGCGTAACGGGTGAGGTTGGTGTTGCTGCCGGCGTAGAAACCGCTCGACAGGAAGTAGCCGATCTGGTCGGTGGCCGCGGCGCCGAAGGAGTTCTGCGCCAGCGGGACTTCGTTGGGAAGGGGCTTGTCCTGGTAGTCGAACTCGAAGTCGCGGCCGTACTGGACGAGGGCTTCGTTGACAAGGGAGTTGGTGAGGACGGAGGTAAGGCGGGCGATGCCGAAGTCCTCCTTGACGTTGTCATTGCCGTAGCTGGAGCGGCCATTGTTGGTGCTGGCCTGGGAGTAGAGGCCGTTGGGCGAAGAGTAGCGCATGCGGTTGTAGCTGAGCGCGAGGCGGTTGCGCTCGTTGATCTGGTAGTCGAGGCGGGGCATGTTGACCACCTGGTCCTGGCGGCGGGGAACGTAGCCGATGAGCGAGGCGACGATGCCGAGCCCCTGCTGATAATAAGCCGAACCAGCCTGGAAGCTGACGCCGAAGAGCGCGGCTATCTCGCAGGCGTTGTAGTCGCCCTCTGCCGAGTAGGTGAGGGACGTGGTGGTGAAGGCGGTGGTGGAGCAGGTCTCGGTGGAGGGAAGGTTGGTGTTGGATGGGGCGAGAAGGTCGTTGGGGTCGGTGGGGCGCGAGATGGAGGGGAAGTTGCGGCGCTCCTGGTCGTAGGTATAGGCGAAGAAGAGCTTGTCGTGGATCAGCGGGCCGGTGAAGGTGAAGCCCCAGTCCTTGCGCCAGTCCTTGGGCTTGGTGGGGACGCTGGCGTAGGTGCCGGCACCGTTGGGCACGGAGAGCAAAGTGTAGGGGTTGGTGGCGCCGCCCAGGCCGTTGTCGCGGTCGTAGAAGAAGGCCTCGCCGTGGTACTGGTTGCTGCCGGACTTGGTGACGGTGTTGATGACGCCGCCGGCGGCGCGGCCGTACTGGGCGGAGTAGTTGGAGGTGTTGACCTGGAACTCCTGCACGGCGGAGGGCGGGATGGTGAAGGCGGTGCGGGTACGGCCGCGGGCCTCAGAGTAGTAGGCCTGGTTGTCGTCGGCGCCGTCTACGGTGTTGTTGTTGAGCAGGAAGCTGATGCCGCGGAAGCTGAGCAGACCAAAGCCCTGCTGATTGGAGACGACACCGGGGGTAAGGCGGGCGAAGTCCGACCAGCGGCGGCCGTTGATGGGCAGGTTGTCGATGGTGTTCTGGTCGATGGTGGTAGAGACGGCGTTGTCCTGGGTGTGGAGCTCGGGGGTCTGGTCGGTGATGTCGACCGTGTCGGTGACGGCACCGACGACAAGGTGCGGTGAGACGGTGGAGACGCCGCCGACGGTGACGACGACCTTGTCTTCGTTGTAGGTACGGAAGCCGTCGACCGTGACGCTGACGGTATAGGTGTCGGGCTGGAGCTCGGGGAGGCGGTACTCGCCTGAGGCGTTGGCCTTGATGGTGCGGGTGAAGCCGGTGGCGGGCGAGGTGACGGTGACGGCGGCGGCTGGGAGCAGCGCGCCGTTGCTATCCGTGACGGTGCCGACGATGGCGCCGGTGGTGGAGGACTGCGCCGCGGCGGTGAACAGGCTGCCGGAGCAGCAGGAGATGAGAGTGACAAGGGCGACGGCGGCGAGAGCGCGGCGCATGCTGATGGTGGCGGAGCGGAAGAGGTGCATCGGGTGAATCTCCTGGGAACTTCGGTCAGCTAGATGGGTCGGCGAGGCATGAAGCGGAAGCGGCGGGGCGGCGGACCGCCCCGCTTTTTGCAGAGGGCTTACTTGACGGTGAGCGGCACGGTGAAGGAGCTGGTGCCGCCGGTGGAGCTGGTGGTGGTGACGCCGATGAGGTAGCTGCCGGCGGGAGTCCTGGCCGCACCGGTGACTCCATTGCCGCAGGCCAGCAGACCAGAGGCGGCGAAGAGCAGGGCGAGCACCATGCCCAGCTGGGCGAAGCGGCTGCGGCGGCGCATGCCGAGAAGAAGGACCAGGGCGAGGCAGGGCAGGACGCCGAGCAGCGTCGAGAAGGTCAGGGGGCCGGGGCCAGCGAGGCCGAGGCCGGTCTGAACGATGGGCGGCGGCGTGGTGGTGATGCTCAGGGCGATGGTCGCGGTCGACGAGCAGCCCGTGGCCGTGATGGTGGAGGGGTTGAAGACGCAGGCAGCGCCGGCGGGCAGGCCCGAGCAGGCGAAGGTGAAGGTGCCGGTATACACCGTCTGCACGACGTTGAAGCTGTAGAGTGCGGTTTCGCCGGCGACGACGTTGGGGTAGGTGAAGGCCGTGGCGGCGGTGGTGTAGGCGGCGGTGGCGGTGCTGACGGTCGTGGCCGATTTGCCGGTGGAGGCGTGGAAGTAGCTGTCGCCGCTGTAAGTGGCCGTGAGGGTGTAGGTGCCGGGGGTGGAGAAGGTGTAGTTGCTGAGGACAGCGCCGTAGACGGGGCTGGAGGCGGTGCCGATGTTCGAGACGGGGGCCGAGCCGATCTGCGTGGCGCCGGAGCCGTTGTTGGCAAAGAAGGTGATGGTGTCCGCCGCGCCGACCGGGGGTGCAGGGCCGTTAGCCGTGAGGGTCGCGGTGATGGTGACCGGCGTGGTGGTGGCGTAGGTGGTGGTGCCGGAGCAGGTAGCGCCGGTGGTGTAGCTAACGGCGAGACGGGTGGAGGGGCTCTGGATGTAGTTGCCGCTGAGGGGGAAGGTGGTGCCGAGAGGGACGCGGTTCGAATAGACGGTGAGCGTGCCGCTGAAGGGCCCGGTCGCGGTGGGTGCGGCGGTGATGGGCAGAATGCAGTCGGTGGTGTTGTCGGTGTTGGTGGTGCAGCTGGCGGTGCCGAGCGTGAAGATGGCTGTGCCCGCCGTGATGGCGTAGGGGTTTGTGGCCGACGGACCGTCGTTGGGCGCGAAGTGGATGTCGACGTAGTCGGTCTGCGAGGCGCCGACGGGGCCGAACTGCGTGCCGGAGGCTATCTCGCGGATGACGTTGTTGTTCTCGTCGCCGATGAAGAGATCGGAGTAGGCGTCAGTCTTGACGCCCCACACGCCGCCGGCGGTGGCGTAAGTCGCGCCGCTGGAGCTTAGGGTGGCGGTGAGGCCCGGGCAGCCATCACCCAACGCATCGGTGGCAATGAAGTTGGGGGCGTTGGGGCAGGGGTTGTTGGCCGCCGGTGGAGTGGTGCCGCCGCCGGCGACCACGTACATCGATTGCGTGGCAGCGTCGACGCGCCACACGAGCCCGTTGAGCGCGTCGGTGATGTAGAGGTTGCTGTTGAGGTCGGCGGTCACGCCATAGTCACTGCCGATGGCGAACATGCCGGCTGTGCCGCGGTAGGTGTTGGCCCGCTTGACGCCCGTGGCGCTGACCGGATAGATGCCGGCGTAGTTGGTCAGGATGTCGGTAGAGGCATTAATCAGCGGGACATCGATGTTGTACTCGTTGGCGACGTAGATGTTGTTTGCCGGGTCAAGGGTGAGGGAGTACGGGCTGTCGAGGTAGTTGGAGGTAGCGATGACGCCGCTGGTGTAGTTGTTGTAGTTACAGCCGGTGGTGGTGGTGGTGCCGGTGCCGTTGATGCAGGGCTGCGGGACGGCCGGATTTCCGGTGGCGGTGCGGGCGCCGACAACCTTGGCGATGGTGCCCGGGGGAATGACGACGCCTGCCACCGTGGTGGCGGCCGCGGTGGTGTTCACGACCAGGACGGAGCTGAAGTACTCCTCGGCGATGTACAAGTTGCCGGAGGCGTCAAAGGCGACGTCGTAAGGAGCGTCGAGGTAGCTGGCGGCACTGCCGGCGACGATGCAGGTGGCGGTTGCGGCTGGCGTGCAGGTGGCGGGGTTGGCGGCAAAGCCCTTGGAGCCGGCGGGGTTGCCGGCGGCCAGCGAGATGACGCCCGTGCCGGTGATGACACCGCCGGTCGCAGCGATCTTGCGGACGTTGTAATTGTAGTAGTCGGAGAAGTAGAGGTCGCCAGCCGGCGAGAAGACGAGGCCGGTGGGACGACCGAGCTTGACGGAGGTGCCGAGGCAGCCGTCGCCGAGGCTGTCCGTAGAGCTGCCAGTGTCGGTGCCGCCGCAGGCCTTGGGCGTGGCGGTGGTGCCGGACGGGCTTGCCGTCGCGCCACCGGCGACGGCGGTCACGATGCCGGTGACGGGGTCGACGCGGCGGATGAGGCCGTTCGTGTAGTCACTGAAGAAGACGGCACCGGTGGTCTTGTCGGCCACGGCATACTTGGGGACCGTGAGCTGAATTTCGGTGGCCAGGCAGCCATCGCCGTAGGCGTCCGTGGCGTTGTAGCCTGAGACCGGACAGGTGCCGGTGCCTTTCGCGATGGCCTTAGTGCCGCTGCCAGCGATCAGCCTGGCCGTGTAGGGCAGAAGCTGAGGGGCACTGACGGGGGTCTGTGCGCTTGAGCCGGCGATGCCGAGGGTGGCGAGAAGAAATCCAGAGACGAAGAGGCAGGTGACGCGGGGCGATGTAGACACGGATGGAGCTCCTGGACCGAAAGGACAGCTCTGGGAAGACGCGTAGCGCAGCGTGCGGCCAACTTGAACCCTGAATTCTGTCGATTGAAGAATACGATAGCACTGGTTTGTGAATGCCCGGCCAAGAAATCGGTCGCCCATGCCGATGGGAACGAATTTGCCCGGTTTCTTGCGCATGACTGGCGGAGCCATGAACGGGTCGCGGTGCATGACTGAGCGGGAGCGGCGGGCGTAAACTTAGGGCGCCGGTCAGCCTGACCGCCGAGAGACGCCTCCATGAGATTTGTACGCTCTGTTTTTGCTTCCCTTTGGCTTGCGCCAGCCTTGCTGACCGGGGCCTGTGTGGCCCAAACGCCACAGCTGCCGGCCATTGCCAAAGCACCGCCTTCCGTTGTCTACAACTGGCGGAATGTGGTGATCCGCGCGGGGGGATTTGTGAGCGGCATCGAGTTCAGCCCGGCGCTGGATGGGCTGGTGTATGCGCGGACGGACGTGGGCGGGGCGTACCGGTCTGACGACGCGGGCGAGCACTGGGTGGCGATCACCGACCAGTTTCCGCAGAGCCAGGCGACGTACCTGGGCATCGAGAGCATTGCGCCGGACCCCGAGGACGCGAACAAGGTCTATGCGGCGGCGGGCATGTATACGGCCGATTGGGGCGGGCCTGCGGCGATCTTCCGCTCCAACGACAAGGGGCGGCACTTTGAAAAGACGGCGATGCCGTTCAAGATGGGCGGCAATGATGACGGCCGCGGCGTGGGCGAGCGCATGGCCGTTGACCCGAACCTGGGCAGCGTGATTTATTTCGGCTCGCGCAAGGCTGGGCTGTGGCGCAGCGTAGACGCAGGCGTGACGTGGGCGCATGTGGACAGCTTCCCGGTGCAGACGACGGTGAGCGGGCCGGGGGCCAAGACGGGGCTGACGTTCGTGGCGTTCGACAAGAGCACCGGGGCGAAGGGATCAGCAACGAAGACCATTTACGTCGGCGCGGCGCAGGCCGGGGCGGGGCTGTATCGGAGCACGGATGCAGGAGCGACGTGGGCGCTGGTGGCGGGCGCGCCGAATGACCTCTTCCCTACCCATGCGGCGGTGGACCCGGGCAACCGGCTGTACTTCAGCTACGTGGACGGCGCGGGGCCGAACGGGATCACGAACGGTGCTATCTGGAGCCTGTCGGCGAAGGACGGCAAGTGGAAGGACGTGTCGCCGGTGCATCCCGGGGTGGGGGAGACGCGGAAGTTTGGCTTTGGCGGGTTGGCCATGGACGCCGAGCATCCCGAGACGCTGATGGTGACCACGCTCGATGAATGGTGGCCGGCAGACCAGATCTTCCGCACGACGAACGGCGGGCGCAGCTGGAAGGAGCTGGGGCCGAGTGCGGTGTACTCCGCGCCGGATGTGCCGTGGGTGTACTGGCACAAGGACAAGTGCGTCGGCACTGGATGGATGAACGCGATTGCGATTGACCCGTTCCACGCCGGCAAGGTGATGTATACCACGGGCGAAGGCATCTTCGGCAGCGCGGATGTGACCAATGCGGACGTGGACAAGACGACGCACTGGGTCTTTCCGGACGTGGGCCTGGAGGAACTGGTGGTGACCCAGCTGGTGAGCCCGCCGGAGGGCGCACCGTTAATTACAACCGTGGGGGACCTGGGCGGCTACCGGCATGAGGACCTGAACAAGTCGCCGAGCGGGGGGGATGTTTGATCACCCGTTTTTGAGCTCAGAGAGCGGGCTGGACATGGCGGGAGCGGACCCGATGGTGCTGGTGCGCGTGGGATCCGGCGACCCGAAGCAGGGCGCGCGTGGCGCGTACTCGACCGACCAGGGGGTGAGCTGGAAGGCGTTTGCCAGTGAGCCTCCCGGCAGCAAGAAGGGTGAGGGGCGCGTTGCGATCTCTGCCGATGGCAAGACGGTGGTGTGGCAGCCAGAAAAGGACGCGCCTTTCTGGACAGCGGACTGGGGCAAGACGTGGAACCAGTGCCAGGGGCTGGACGACAACACGCGCGTGGTGAGCGACCGCGTGAACCCGCTGAAGTTTTACAGCTTCCACGATGAGACCGGGCAGCTGCTGGAGAGCTTCGACGGCGGGCGCAGCTTCCAGGAGCGACAGGCACCGGTGAGCGGCAAGGGCAAGTGGGCCAAGATTGGCGCTACGCCCGGCCGCGAGGGCGACATCTGGATCAGCGCAGACGATAAGACATTCCACAGCATGGACTCTGGCGTGAGCTTTGTGGAGCTGGCGGGCATGACCAAGGTGAGTGCGATTGGCTTCGGCAAGCCGGCGGTCGGCAGCACGACGCCGACGGTGTATATGAATGGTATAGCGGCGAACGTGGAAGGGCTGTTCCGGTCGGACGACGAGGGTAGGAGCTGGGTCCGCGTGGATGATCCTGAACACCAGTTCGGCTGGAAGAATGCGATCAGCGGCGACCCGCGGGTGTATGGGCGGCTGTATCTGGCGACGGGCGGGCGGGGCGTGATTGTGGGGGAGCCGGTAGGCGAGAAGGGGACGGGAGCGGGGCGGTGAAGCAGGATTCGTGGTTCGTGGAAGCAATGGCAGTGTTGCCGCTGCCGGCAAAATACAGGGGTCTCTCCACTCCGCTACGCTCCGGTCGAGATGACAGAGTTTCTTCCAGCTAGAGTTTTCTTGCAGCTGGAGTCTTCTTGCAGCTGGAGTCTTCTTCCCGCTGGAGTCTTTCCAGCTGGAGACAGGTCCTGGTGTCCCGAGGGAGTCGACGGATTTGTTGGAGCGGAGGGTGTGGGAGCAAGCGGGAGGCGGACCTCGGTGCTGCCAAGTTGGTTGGAGCCGTTATCGCGGACGGCGAGACGCAGGGAGGATGCAGTGACCGGGACGGCGACGGTCTGCACGACCTCATAGCCGGAGGCCGTGATGTGGGCGTAGCGGTCCGGGCGGATGACATCGGCGATGGTGCTGCGAATGCCGTTGAGGGCGAGGCCGTCGCTGTTGTAGGAGATGATGGCGAACTCGAGGTTGCCGCGATGGCTGCCATCGGGCTCGGCGGTGAGGGTGAGCTGGCGGGGCAGCAGGCCGTAGGTGATGACGTAGCGCTGCATGAGGACGGGCGTCTTGTCGCGGATTGCCTCGGCGGGTTGGCTGGATTTTCCGCGCGAAGGGCGGGTGCGGGCCTCGTACTGGGCGAGGACCTCTAGCTGCGCGTCGGTGGCCGGGGTAGGCGGGCCGTAGGTCTGGAGGTGGGCCTCGAAGAAGAGCTCGCGGGCGGCGGGGGCGCCGTGCTGCAGCGTGGAGATGAGCGGGTCGACTGGTGTGTCGGCGGCGGCCTGGGCCCTGGCGTCGAGGTTGTCGGCGAAGTAGCTGCGGCGGTAGGCGAGCTTGTAGCCGGCGGTGTTGGGGCCGGTGAGTTGCACGGAGACGTGGCGCAGGCGGCCATCGACGGTGGTGTTGCTGGGCGAGTAGGTGAGGGTGTAGTAGGTGGAGCCGTCGTCGACGGCGGTGGCTACGGCTTCTTTGAGGCCGTTGGTGTTGTAGAAGGCGCGGCCGCCGGTCTCGTCGGCCATGGTGTCCATGGTGGCGTGGCCGGAGGTCTGGTCCTTGCGGAAGTCGTCGACGGCCTTGAGGTCGCGGCCGGAGCCGGGCTCAAAGGTCTGGCTGCTGGCGGCGGAGAACATGGGGTTGACCTGCAGGCCGCGCACGTCGACGGGATAGACGGCGACGTGAGAGAGGTTAAGCAGGTCCGACGCCTTCATCACCGTGGCCGAGTAGTTGCGCGTGATGTCGAGGGAGTCGCGACCGCCCAGGCTGGCGTCCGGCAGGATGCCGGTGGGGAAGGAGCCGGAGAGCCAGAGCAGGTTCTTGCGGCCGGGCAGCCCGACGAGGAAACGGGCGATCTCTTCAAGGGCATCGGCCGTGATGAAGACGCGGCGGTCCAGCAGAGCTGTCGATTCGATGCTCTCCATGTGTTTGAGCATGGTGGAGATGGACTGGTAGGTCTGGTCCTGGTCGGCGGCGGAGGCGTTCTGGTTGCCTTCGGTGCGGGCGAGGGAGTCGCTCTGTTGCGTGGCTTCTCCGCTGGACTGCAGGAGCGAGGACTTGTGGGCGCCGGCCTGCTGGGAGTTGAGCGCGGCGATGAGCTGGTTCTCGTCGTCGGTGAAGCCCTGCAGCATGTGCAGGCGGTCGGAGAGGACGAAGATGGCGGTCTGGCTGGAGCCCTTGCGCTGCTTGAGGAACTGCAGCAGCTGATCGTGCGCGAAGGGCTGCGCGTCGAGCGGGGTGTTCAGCAGGTCGTACAGGATGATGGTGACCGGTCCGTTCTGCGGGCCGAGCGCGAGGTTGGAGACGGTGTTGGGCGGCAGGGACGGTGGCGGCCCCGCCGGGACGGCCTGCGAGACGTGCGGCTCAAAGCTGCGCAGCGTCTGGGGCTTGCCGTCCTCGGTGAGGTGGAAGGCGTCGCGATCGAGATGGGGGACAGGGTGGCCGTGGGCGTCGGTGACGACGACATCGACGACGACTCTGCGGACGTTCACCTGGAGGGTGGCAATGTGGGAGAGATCGTTGTCCGGGAGGAGTTGGCCGGGGTCTGCGGATGGCTGGGCGGGAACGGGCGGCGGGGTCCGCTGGGGGGAGGCGGCGGTCGCGGTGAGCAGCAGAAGCAACGCCAGCGTGGAGGGCTGCACGGCGTGCCGTCGCGGACCGAAATAGAGCATGGAGATCGCCTTAACAGAAGGATGAGTGCAGCCTGGTGGTTAGACGGAGTCGTAAAGCGACAAGATGCAGAGAGAGACAGCAAAGGCCTGCATCGGGAAGATGCAGGCCTTTGGGGATCGGGTTACTGGATGGTGAGGGTGAGGTTGATGGCCGGCGTGTTGGAATCCGGCAGGTAGACAGCGCCCGCTGTGCTGCTGTTGGGAACAGACTGCGCAGCGCTGACCTGGATGCTGACGTTGTAGGTGCCCGGCGGCGTGATGACATGGACGGCATTGTAGCCGCTGGTGCAACCCGTGACCCCTACAGTGGAGGCGATCAGCAGGAGTGCCATACCGGCGAAGAGGCTGAGTCGCGCCACCGACGCCTGCCGCGCCCGGCGACGGGTGAGCAGCAGCGCGAGGCCTGTGATGCCGGCGATCCAGAGATAGAGGCCACCGCTGGCCGTCGGTGTGACGGGCGGTACGTCTGCCTTGATAAAGAACTGCACTGTGGTTGGCGTGGCAGTCGCGGTGTTGGTGCTGTCCAGCACCAGCGGCGTGCCCGGGAAGGGGTTGCAGGTGGTGTAGGCCGGGAGGCCGGAGCAGGTGAAGTTGACGATGCCTGTCCAGCCGCCGAAGGAGGTGATGGTGAGCGGGACGCTGGCGGAGGGTGGGCTGGTTTGCGAGGAGCTGAAGACCAGAAGCGTGGGGTTGGCCGGCGTGACGGTAAAGTAGGCACCGGTGGTGTTGGTCTCGCAGGTGGCCGGTGTAGAGGTGGCGCAGGCCGGTAGTGTTGCGGGGGGAGCGACGACGGTGACCGGCACGGCGTTGGAGGTGGCCGGCGAGAGATTGGAGTCACCGGTGTACTGCGCCGTGATCGTGTACGTGGAGCTGAGTGAGCCGTTCTCCACGGGGGTGGTGGTGCCAGCGCGCAGAGCGGTGGTGGTGATGGTGGCCGAGAAGACGCCGCCCGCCTGTGGGGTGATGGACGCCGTGCCCAGCGAGGTGTTTCCGTTATAGAAGGTGACCGAGCCGCCAGCGATGACCTGCGCGGAGAAGCTGAGGCCGGCCGTGAGCTGGATGGAGGGGCCGGTCGGGTTGCTCTTGTTGTCGTTGGCGCTGGCCGGGGTTGTTGAACATCGGCGTGAGAACGGTGAGCGTGAGGGTATCGGGCGAAGGTGTGACGGCCACTGTGACCAGGGCCTGCGAGCCGCTGTAGTTGACGGAATCGCCACTGTAGACGGCCTTGATGACGACAGCCGAACCAGCCGGCAGACCACCCGGGAAGGTGCCCGAAGCCACGCCGTTGGCGACGTTCATGTAGCCGTAGGAGATGTTGTTGACGAAGAACTCGACGTTGCCTGCCGGAGCGGCGGCGGCGCCGTGGTTGTTGATGGTGGCCTTGACGGTGGACCGGGATGCCGGCGGTAATGGCCGTACCCGAGGCGGGGTGGTGACCACCAGCGTGAGCGTGGTGGCCTTGATGACGGTACCCGTTCCGGTGAGGTTGACGCCGACGGCACCGTTTTTCTGGTTGCCCGCGAGCGTGAGCGTCTCAGTGGCATTGGTGACCGGGGCCGTGGGCGTAAAGGTGGAGGTGAGTGTGCAGCCGGCGCCGGCGACGACGGTGGACGCGGCACAGCCGTCAGTCGTGACGGCGAAGCCTGCGGTGGTGGCGCCACTGGCGGCGTAGGACGGTGTGGGGAAGATGAGCGACTGGTTCCCACTGTTGGAGATGTAGGTGCTCATGGGACCGCTGGAGGTGCCGACCACCCAGCTGCCGAAGGGCAGCGTAGGCTGGATGCGGTTGAACTTGACCAGCAGGCCGTTGACGCTGTCTGTCGCGTAGAGATTGCCGGCGGCGTCGGTGGCGATGCCGAAGGGAGCGGAGAGGCCGTCGGAGACGAAGCTGCGGCTGCCGAGCGCGCCGTTGGTGAAGGGGGTAGCGGTAGATGGCGCCGTTGCCCTTGTCGACGGTGTAGAGGCTGCCGGCGGCGTCGGTGGCGAGCGCCGAGGGAGCGGCAAGGCCGACGACGACCTCGAACTCGGTGTTAGCTGCCAGCGGAGCGGAGAACTCAACGACAGCGCCCTGGGCGGAGTCGGCAACGAAGACGTTGCCGTTGGGCGCGACCGCAATGGCGGAAGGTGCCTGCAGGCCGGCGTTGAAGGTCTGCGCGAGCGCGATCTGCAGCGTGTCGCTGACGTTGGGGATATAGACGATCTTGCCGTCGCCGGTATCAGCGATGTAGAGGTTACCGGCGGCGTCGACGGTGACCCCGGTGGGGGCCTTGACGGTGACGCCGAGCTGGATGGCGGCGGCGCCGGAGAGTGCGCCGTTGACGATGGGGGACTTCAACGACGCGGTTGTGCCGGTGTCGGCGATGTAGAGGTTGCCCGTGGCATCGACGGCCACGCCGTTGGGCGAGCTGAGGTTGGCCGCCAGGGTGGGCGTTATGTTGGCGGGCGTTGTTACATTCACCGCGATGACGGTACCGGTGGTGCCGCCGCCGGCGAACTCGGTAACGGTGTTGGCCGAGGCGTCGGCAACGTAAACGTTGCCCTGGAAGTCAACGGCGACGCCTTCGGGGGTCTTTAAGGTAGAGCTGAGACTGCTGAGGGTGCCCTGGTCGACGGTGGCGCCGGCGCCCAGGCCGGTGCCGTAGATGTCGAGGTTGGCCGAACCTGCGGCGCTGGTGGAGACGACGGTATAGGGCAGCACAACAACGCCGGCCGGGTTGCCGGGCGTGTTGGGCGCAAACTTGATGGTGGAGGCGCAGCCGGCGCCGGCGGCGAACTTGCCGTTGGCCGTGCAGGTGCCACCGAGTGTTGGTGAAGTTAGCGCTGGCCGCGGTGCCGGTGCTGACCGAGGGCGTTCCCAGTGTCACCGAGGCGTTGAAGGCGTAGTTTAGATTGGCGGTCGACGTGGAGCCGACCGCAGCCGATGGGGCCTTGCCGGTGCCGACCAGGAGCTCGTTGACGGTGGGTTTGGCTGGGCCCGGCGTAGGTGGTGTAGAAGAGGTTGCCGGAGCATCGAGGCCGGGCCTTGGCGCCGAAGCCGAGGTTCTGGTTCGCGACGATGTACTGGTCGGCGGGTGAGCGCGCTGGTCGTGACGTTGTTGACGGTCGTGGTCTCGTATGGATCTCATAGAGGACCGAGACGAAGTTGGTGGCGTAGTACTGATTGTTCGGATAGGCGGCGGCGTCGGAGATGAAGAGATCGCCCTTCGCGTCGAAGGAGAGGCCTATCGGCTTGACGAAGCCATTACCGAATTTGACCGGAGCGGCGGTGTAGGGCGGGGAGGTCTCGTAGACGTTCGTACCGTCCCGTAGAAGCCGTTGCCGAGGCTGTCTGCGCAAGCGAGGTGGGGTTGGTGGTGGGGTGAGGCCGATGATCCTGACGTATCTTGCCGGTGGGCACGGTGCCGGCGGCGCAGGCGACGCCCTGGGTAGCGCCGCAACCGAGCTCAACAATCTTGTTGGTGTTATTGGCGGTGGCCACGAAGAAGACATCGCCCAGCGGATCCACGGTGATGTAGGCGGCTGTGCCGAAGTAGTAATTGCCGAAGACGTGCTGATGCTGGTGGCGGGAAGTTGGTGGCGCCACCTGGAGTGCAGGAGCTGACATTCACATAGTTGAAGACATTGTTGTAGGCCCTGGCTGCCCTGCGAAAAGTAGAGGAAGGTACGGGTGCTATCGATGGCGATGGCGCTGCTGGGGCCGCCGTAGCCGAGCGTGTTGGGCGAGACGACGGTCGCCGCACCGGTAGCTGCGGCGTAGCGCGTCAGGGTTCCGGCGCTGGCAACGTAGACGTTACCGCACTTGTCGACGGCGGTCTGGCCGTTGGTGGTGACACCCGTGGGGGTGACCGCCAGCGAGCTGGAGGCGACCCACCGCCGGAACTTGCGCGTGCATGGGCAGGCACGCGACGACGGGCGACGGCTGTGAACGCGGCCAAGCGAAGGAACGGCCCGGCGTGAGAACGGCGGTGAGTAAAGGACAAGGCAGTATGCCAGGGAGGAGGACGTGCGGCTCTTGCGGGCATGGGATGAATACATCATGAGAGTTTGCACTGCTCTAGCCTCCTGAAAGCTACGGGCGGTCTTCAAATGAAAGCGGCCGGTGAAACGGTGCAGAAAATTTGCTGGAAGCGCCGCAGTGGCGGCGCTGTCCCTAGAAGTTGAAGCGCGCGCCGAACTCGAGGATGCGGTAGCCGCTCCTGTAAGGCGTGTAGCCGAAGGTGGTGGAGGTCTGGATGGCCGCTGGCGATGGCCTGTTGCGGCGTGGTCGCTGTGTAGCCGGTGGCAGGGCCGTAGGTGAGACCGAGGTTCACCGGGGCGGTACCGCCGTAGAAGGTGTTGAGCGGGTGGTTCAGGAAGTTGAAGCCGGCCACGCGGAACTGGAGCTCCTTCTGTCATGCAGGTGAATGGAAGCGCTGCACCGGTGAGGTCGGTGTTGAAGTAGGCGGGGCCGTGGATGTCCGGCAGATCAAAGGCGCCGTTGTTGCCCAGGGTGGCAGAGCGAAGCACTTGCCGTTGACGTAGTTTCTGCCATAGATCGAACCCTTGACCAGGCCACTCTTCGGGTTGCAGGTGACGACGGGCTGCAGGTTGATGTCCGGCGTGCCGAGGACGGTCTGGTTGCTGAGATTGATGGCGGTGGCTACGCTGCTGCCGGGGGGCGTGTACTGCACGCCGCCACCCAGGCCGAAGTTGGTGTTGCTGGTGCCGTTGAGCACGGCGATGTCCGGCCCGCTCTGAAGGCTGGTGATGCCGGATACCTCCCAGCGATTGAGCACGATCTCCAGCGCGCGCAGGCCATGGTAGGCGTCGCCCACCTGATATGAGTAGGTGAAGTTGAGCGCCTGGGTGCGGTTGAAGCCGAGGATGCCGTAGTTGTTGCGCAGTGTGGACGGGTCGCCGACGGCGCCGGTGCGGTAGTCGCCGCGGATTGCCCAGCGCTTTGCTCCAGGTGTAGTTCACGCCGTAGATGAGCGCACCCTTCTGCTTGTTGATCGCGGCCTGGAAGGCGTTGTAGTTGCCGTAGGCCACGTGGTTGGGGACGTAGACCTGGGTGTAGTACGGGTATGGGCGGTAGTCCTGCACGTTCTGCTGCGTAGTGCCGGGCTGGGTGACCGTGCCGGTGAGGGGGTCGGGCTGGAAGAGGCCGCCCGAGCGGAATGTAGTTCTGGTTGTTGAGTTGCCCTTCGGTAAAGAGCTCATGGCTCTGGTTGCCGACGTAGCTGAGCTCAAGGTTGGAGTGATCTTGTTGAGCGCCTGGTCGATGGTGAAGTTGTAGTTGTAGGTAACGGGCTGCCGGCTGTCCCTGGGATTAAGCGCGTAGATGGTGAAGGGGCTGGGCGCGGTGGTGGAGGTGGCGCAGGGGGCCAACACGCTGGGCGGGGCGGGCTTGGCCTGGCTGATCTCCGTGATCTCGTCGTAGGTGCAGGCGATATTGGTGGGCGTGGTGTAGTTCTGTTGACCGCTGACGGTGGCGAGCGGACCGGCCGAGTCGTTGTAGGAGTCGTGGAAGCGGTATGCGCCCCAGCCGCCGCGCACTACGGTCTTGCCGTTGGCGAAGACATCATACGCAAGGCCCACACGCGGGGAGTAGAAGAACGCACGGCCGGGCTGGCCGGAGGGTAGGGATGCTGGGGTTGGTCTGGTGCCCAGCTGATGCCGGGGTAGGTGTGCGGGTCCTGCGTGATGTTGGGATCCGCCTGGTGCTGCGCGGCGGTTCCACACAGCCAGGCCCACGCCGTGGGGGTCAAACCAGGGGCCGAGATGGTCAAAGCGGAGGCCGAAGGTGAGTGTAAGCTTGCGCGTGGTCTTCCACTCGTCGGTCGCGTAGAAATCGAGCGTGCGGAAGTAGAGGTCCTGCGAGTTGGAGTTGGCCTGCTGCGTGAAGACGGTGCAGCCTGCAGGAAGTTGGCAATGTTGTTTTGCAGCTGCGAGGACATGGCCTGAGACAGTGGTAGTAGGGTCGCCGGAGGTCGTCTCGATGGGGCAGCCGTTGTTGTAATGGTTGAAGGCGTGGTGCCTTGCGAGGCGGCATAAGGCACCTGGTTGTTCGCCGTCTCTTCCGCGTAGATGCCGAGCTTGATGGAGTGCGTGCGGAGCTGCTTGGTGAGGTTGTCCGCAGCGTCATAGGAGAACTTGCGGAAGTAGCGGCCGTCGCCGGCGGGGATGTAGTTGAAGGCAAAGTCGGGCACGCCTTCCTCGTAGTCGATGATGCCGGGCAGCTGGTGGGCGCCGTGTTGTAGTAGCGGCCGCCGGTCCAGCCGGTGTGGAGCTGTCCTGCACGAGGTCGCGATTGGCCAGCTGGGTCGGGCTGTAGAAGAGTGTGCCGGCGGGGACAAACTCATTGGTGAGCGTCGGGCTGAAGACGTGCGTAAAGTTCAGCGCGAGTGAGTTGGAGTGGGCATGATTGAAGCCCGAGGTCGGATACGGGATGATGTCCGAGCCGGCGTAGTAGCCGTCCTGGATGGGCTCCTGGCCGTTGACGCTCTCCAGGTTGTAGGTGACGTAGAGCTTGGTGCTGTCGGTAAAGTTTTCATCCACGCGGCCGTGGAACTGGTAGCCGTTACTGGTGGCGGTGATGGCCTTGACGTAGTTGTAACCGTCGGACGCGAGACCGTTGGCGGCATGGGGCGTGCGGTTGGCCGCGGGCCAGAACTTGGAGTAGATGAGTGCGCGAGGGTCGACCGGCAGACATTGCGAGAGGTTGCCAACGCTGGCATCGCAGGTACCGGTGCCGCCATTCTGCACCGAGCCCGCCTTGATCATGTAGTTCTGCTGCGTGTAGTTGGTGCTGCTGAGGCCGGGTGAGTAGCAGATGCCACCCGAGTTGGTGAGCAGCGGGCCGTTGGCCACGCCCGAGGTCGAGGTGCCGCCGTTATCGGTGTAGAAGTTGGGGCAGGCCGTGGTGACGACGCTGGGGTCCACGTTCAACGCCGCGCCGATGCTGGCCGGCGTGAGGTCGCCCTGCAACATGCGGCCCGTAGGGATGAAGCTGGTCAGCAGCTGCTGAAAGACGTTCTGGCGGTAGATCTCGACGCCGGCGAAGAAGGTCATCTTCTTGTTCCGGTTGAAGCTGGTGCCGGGGATACGCACCGGGCCGCCGACGTTGGCGCCGGGGTAGTAGTAGGACGAGGGCGGTCGTGTGACGGCGTTGTAATTATTGAGCCAGTCGTTGGCGTTCAGCGAGCCGTTGCGGGCAAACATGTAAACCGAGCCGTGGTAGTCCGCACCGCCGGACTTGCCGACCGCGTTAATGACGACAGGGCCCTTGGCGCTGTCGGCGCCGAAGTTCGAGGTCTGCACCTTGACCTCCTGCACCATGTCCATGTTGACGTTGGAGATGGAGGCGCCCATGTCGCCGGGGTCCATGACGCTGGCGCCATCGGAGATGACGGTGGTGGCCCCGGTCTGCGGCGTGCCGCCGTTGGCCGAGAAGTTGTTGACCGACGAGCTACCGAAGCCCATGGTCTGCGCGCTGTTGGCCGTGCTCTGGTTCTGCAGGCCGCCGCCGGTGCTGACGGCGAAGCCGGGCAGCGTCTTGATCAGCTCAGTGGCGTCGCGGCCCACGGTGGAAAGCCGCTTGATGTCGTCGGCGGTGATGAGCGAGCTCTTCTCCGGCGAGTCCAGGCTGACGCCGGCGGTGGTCGCCGTGACGGTGACCTCCATGTCCACCTGGCCGACCTTCAGTACGGCCTTCTCAATGGTGCGGTTGTCGCCCGGGTCGATCTGGATGCCGGTGATCTTGAGCGCCTGGAAGCCCGGCGCCGTAATGGTGACGTTGTAGGTGGCCGGCTGCAGGGCGTTGAGGGTAAAGGTGCCGCCACTGTTGCTGGTGGTGGTGCGGCGAGCCTTGCTATCGGTATTGACAACGAGAACCTGCGCGCCGGGGACGAGGCCGCCGGTCTGGTCGCGCACCGTGCCGCTGAGCGCGCCGGTGGTCTGCGCATGCGACGCGCCGGGAAGCGCGATGAGGGCGGCGAGCAGCAACAACAACGAGAAGCCATGGGCAGAGCAAAGCGAGGACCAAAGCTTGCAGGAGAGCGAAGATATGCGGACCAAGGAAGGCCTCCAGGTGAAGTCAGTTCGTCAGGGCTGAACCCCGGCCTAGCCGAGGACGAGCTAAAACGATTCAGTAAACGGTATTTTTGTGCGGAGGAATGTGTAATGCCCCGAGCCATCATTTGTCAAATCGATTTTTCTCTGGTGAGAAATCACAGCGTCAATACGGGAAGGTTCGAGACACGATGCGAGTGAGTTCGCACATAAAACGGTTTTCCATGCGCTCTCACCGGGCCTAATACGGGCTGTCTCCGTAGAGGATGCCGCGGCCGCCTGTGCCCACGTAAACCCGCGCGAAGACGCGCGGGTCGGCTTGCAGGGCGTCGAGGTAGCCGTACTCGTGGGCGGCGTCGTCGATGCGCACCCAGGTGACGCCGTTATCGACCGAGCGGAAGAGCTGACCGGCCTGCGCGGTGAGGTATCCGCCGAGGTACAGGGTGAGCGGCTGTGCGCTGGTCTGCGGCGCTCCGACGGCGAGCGCCCATGCGGACGTGACGCCGCCGACCTGCGTCAGCGCGCTGCCCGCCGTAGCGTGGTACAGGCCCGAGCTTGTGGCCAGCCAGAGGTCGCCTGCAGCGTCATACGAGGCCGTGAGGGTGCCGTTGGTGGGCAGCCCGGTCTGCGCCGTGGCGAAGCTGACGCCGCCGTTGGTACTGGTCAGCAACGAGCCGTGCTGGGTGTCGTAGATGTAGAAGGTGTTCGTGTTGATGCGGTCGGCGACGACCCGCTGGTGCGCCGTGGCGCCGGTGCAGGCCGTCCACGTGGCACCGTTGTTGGTGGACCAGGAGGTGGCGGCGGCGCTGTCTGAGGGTGCCCAGACGAGCGTGCTGCCGTCTGCCGAGACCGCGATGCTGCCGGCGCCGCTGGTGGCACCGGCGGGGCTGGCGGCAAACGGCGTCCAACTGGTGCCATAGTTGGTGGAGTAGGCGCCATTTTGCCCGTTGGAGCCATAGCCGACACGCGCCATGATGCTGGGCGAGGCCTGCGCGAAGTCGATGCCCGTGCCCGTGGAGCAGCCAGGGCTGGCGAACGCGCCGGCCGAGGGAGACACGGTGAGCGAGGTGTGCTGGAAGCCGCAAAGGTCGCCCATCACGCTAAGCAGGTTGGCCGGGCCGGCGGGCGGGCTGATGAGCTGCTCGATGACCGTCTCTTCGACGCCCAGGGCGCCCACCGTCCACTGCGAGCCGGTGCCGGTGTCCGAGGCGGTGATGTTGCTGGTCGTCCAGATGGAGCTGCCGGTGCCGTAGACGACGTGGTTGGAGTTGAAGGGATCGATGGCCAGGCCAGAAACCCAGTTGCCGGTGCCCACGATGGGGTTGGCGCCGAAGCTTACGTAGGGCGAGAGCGCGGGGCTCCAGCTGGCCTGCACCGTGGGCGTGCCGCCAGCGTCAATGGAGTACCAGCTTTGGCCATAGTTGGTGCTGCGCCACAGCGTGTCGCCGGCAGGGTAGTAGTGGTCCAGCGAGGAGACCATGATTGTGCCGGGGACCTCGGGGTCCAACGTGACGGCGCCATAACCGCCCTGCGTGTTGTTGGTGCGCGGCGGTGTGATGTTGTTCCAGACGCCGTTGGGCTGCGCGGGTGTGGGCAGAACGTACTGGTAGACCGCGCCCGTGGTGAGCCCGGCCGGGCCGATCTGGTCGCCGTAGACGAGGTAGAGCTTGCCGTCCGGCCCCAGCTGGCCATGGGAGACGTACAGCCCCGTGGGTGCGCCCGGGACGGCGGACCAGCTGCTGCCGCCGTTGGTGCTCACGTAGAGTGATTGCGGGTCGGTGTTGGTGCCGGTGGCGGAGACGCCTGCGTAGATTGTCGGCGTGGCGCTGCCAATAGTGCCGGTGGACTTTACATACACCTCAAAGACAACGCCGCCGCCGCTGGTGCTGCCGGTGACGGGGAACGAGCTCACCTGGCTCCACGCAGCGCCGTAATTCGTGCTCTGCCACAGGCCGTTCTGCCGAGTGCCGAAGAGAATCTTGCTGCCCAGGTTGGGATCGACGCCGAGCCGCTCGCCGGCGTTGCGGCCGTTGTCGTTGGAGCCGTTTTTGAATGGCAGAGAGACGGCGGTGAAGGTCGCGCCCTGGTCGTCGGAGACGAGCATCGTGCCGTTCTGTCCGTAACTTTCGGTGTAGAGACCTGTGGCGAGGTAGAGCCGCTGCGGGTCGCTGGGGTCGAGGCCGATGCTCTCGATGCCGACCTGGTTGGAGTTGGCGCGGGTGACGAAGTCCGTGAGCGGCACCCAGGTCTGCGCGGTAGCGTTCCAGCGGTAGGCACCGCCAACGTCAGTGCGGGCGTACATCAGCCCCTGCTGCGCGGGATGCATGAGGATGCCGTCGACGTAGCCGCCGCCGATAACTTGCACGTTCTTCCACGTGTACGAGGGAGCGCTGGCGGCGGCCGCGTTGACGGTAATGGACACGGAAGCGGTCGCGCTGTTGTAGTCGGTGGTGTCTGTGGGCGTGAACGTTGTGGAGAGCGTGACGCTGCCGGGGGTGCTCAACACGGTGCCGGCCGCCGGGTTGTAGACGAAGGTGCCGGCGACCGTTGCCATCGCATTTAGCTGCGTGGCGCTGAGCGCGGTACCTGCAGTCACCGCTGCCGGCGTCGCCCAGGTGAGGGTGGGCGTGGTCCTGGCGGGCGGCTGGCTGATGGGGGCGTTGCTGCCGCCGGAGCTGCAACCGGCGGAGAGAAGCGCCACACAAAGGGCGGTGCAGGCGTTGCCGAGGTGTTTCATCATCGAGGCCCATCCTTACGGAGTTTGTTATGGTTTGGCGGCGATCACGTCCACCGCCTCACCGCTGGTGGCAAAGCCGACGGCTGCGCCGGTGTGCGAGAGCTTGTGTGTGGCATCGTTCCAGTGCAAGTGCGAGAGCTCAAACGCGCCGTGCTCATAGGCATAGGTGTTGCCGTCGTCGCGGTAGAGCGGGAAGTCGCCGTCCGCACCCGGGTACACGCGCAGCGAGGCGATCTTCTGCACATCGTTGGTGCTTTCCACCACCGTGCCGAGTGGCAGGATGGAGCCAGCGCGGACGAAGAGCGGGAGCGTGTCGATGGGCGCGCTCACCTGCACCGTCTGGCCACCGTGCAGGCGCTCGTTGGTCCAGAAGTTGTACCAGTCGGTGCCCGCGGGCAGATACACGGCGCGCGTGGTCATGCCCTGCTCCGTGACGGGGGCGACCAGCAGCGCGGGGCCAAACATGTACTCGTCGCCGATGTCGGCTGTTTTGGGGTCGCCGCCGAAGTCCATGAAGAGGCCGCGCATAAAGGGCGCGCCGGTGACCTCAGCATGGTGGCCGAGGGAGTAAATGTACGGCATCAGCTGGTAGCGGAGGCGCAGGTATTTTTCGAGGATGGGCTCGGCCTGCTTGCCGTAGGACCAGACCTCGTTTTGCGGGCGGCTGCCGTGCGAGCGGAAGTTCGGCTGGAAGGCGCCGTACTCAAACCAGCGGACGTAGAGCTCAGGGTAGTCGTCGTAGTGGCCAACCTCGGCGCGCGCGTCGGAGGGGTCAATCAGCACCGGGCGCTCCGGCTTGTGATAACCGGGCAGGTACTGCCAGCCGCCGATGTCGGTGGACCAGTACGGCATGCCGGAGGCGACGAAGTTGATGCCCGTGGGCACCTGCCGCTTGAGAACGTCCCAGGTGGGGCTGATGTCTGACGACCAGAAGATGGTGCCGTTGTGCTGCGCGCCGAGGTAGCTGTCGCGCGCGAGGATGAGCGCGCGCTCGTGCATGTCTTTGCGCATGCCGTTGTAGAACGCCGCGGTGTGGAAGAGCGGGTAGAGGTTGAAGAACTCGGTGCCGGGGCCGATCTTCCAGTAGCTGCCGGTGGGCGGGATGTCAGGTTCGGTCTCATCGGCCCAGAAGGCGTCAAAGCCCTTGGCGACATAGTTGGAGTTGATGACGCTCCAGTACCACTTCGCGGCGTCGGGGTTAGTGGTGTCGATGTCCGAGCCGGCGCGGTCATAGGGCAGGCCATTGGTCGGGGTACCGTCAGCGAGCGCCTGGAACCAGCCGTGATCGAGCACGGTCTTGTAGTAGCGGTCTTCGGGAACGAAACGCGGCCACACGCTGATCATGGTGTGGAAGTTCATGGCGTGCAGCTCTTTGTTCATCGCGACGGGGTCGGGCCACTTGGCGGGGTCCATATCCATTTCGCCCATCTTGGTGTAGTGGAACCAGTCGATTACCAGGTCATCGATGGGCAGGTGGCGGTCGCGGTAGCCGTGCGCGACGGCCATCAGCTCGGCCTGGCTGCTGTAGCGCTGCTTGCACTGGATGTACCCGTACGCCGACTTCGGCAGCATAGGCACATCGCCGGTGAGCGTGCGATAGCCGGCGTAGATCTCGTCAAAGCTTTTGCCCGCGATGACGAAGAAGCTGACGCGCTGGCCTACCTGCGAGGTCCAGGTGGTGGAGTCGCCGATAGCAAAGGCGACGCGGGTCTTGGAGGGGTTGTCCCACACGATGCCGTAGCCCTTGTTGGTGACGACGAAGGGCACGCAGACGCTCTGGCCGCCGGGGGCGTTGTAGTCATGCTCGCAGTGGACGACGCGGCCGCGGCGGTCGAAGAAGCCCTCCTGGTTCTGGCCGAGGCCGTAGTAGTGCTCGTCCCTGGGCGCGGCGAAGCTGGCACCAACTTCGTAGAACGGGTCGTCGGTGGGGCGGCGGTCAAGCAGCACGTCGTGGTTGCCGTCCTTGTAGTTGGGCACCGACATCTGCCAGCCGTGCATGTCCAGCAGCGTGGCGCCTTCGGGCGTCTGAATGTTCACGCCCACGTACGGCGTAGAGCCGTTGAAGAATTTTGCGATGTCCGCCGACGTGCCGGTGGGCTTGTACGGCTTGCCCTGCGGCGAGACGTGCACCACCATCCGCGAGGAGCGGAGCGTGTCGCCGGAGTCAGCCGAGGCCGCGCTCCATCCCGCCGTGTCCGGCCTGGCGATGACGCCGTAGCCCGGCGCCGCCAGCGCCTGCGCCTTATCCAGGCTGAGCGTCACGCGCACGATGTTCGGCGCGTAGGGCTCCACGACGACGGTGGCTTTATCGCGCGTAAGCGTGAGTTGCTGTGCGGCGAGCGCGGGCGCGAGTGCGGCCAGAGCAAGAGCCCCCGCGGCGAGAGGAGAAACGAGTCGAGCAGTCTTCAAGGAGTCACCTGGAGGATCGTTTGCAGAGGAAGATTGTCAGAGGAGCCGCCAACGCGGACCTGCACGGAGTCGGCCTCCACAGTAAAGCGGTGGGCGCTCTGCTGCCAATAGGCGAGTGACTGCGCGCGCAGCGGCAGCGTGACGGCGCGGGTTTCGCCGGGGTTGAGATGGATGCGCATGAAGCCCTTCAGCTCTTCCAGCGGGCGCTCCACCGCGGAGCCCTGGTGCGTCACGTAGAGCTGCACCACCTCGTCGCCCGCGCGGGTGCCGGTGTTCTTTACGTCCACCGTCACCTGAGCGGTAGCGTCGCCTGCAAGACTGTGCGTCGCGACGTGCAGATGGCTGTACTGGAAGCTGGTGTAGCTGAGGCCAAAACCGAAGGCGTACAGCGGCTTCTGTTTGGCGTACATGTAAGTGCGGCCATGGCGGATGTTGTAGTCCATCATCGGGGGCAGGTCGGCAATGTCGCTCACCCAGGTCTGCGTAAGCCGGCCGGCGGGGTTGACGTCGCCGAAGAGTACATCCGCCAGCGCGTTGCCCTGCTCCTGGCTGTTGTGCGTCATCTCAAGGATCGCCGGAAGGTGCTGCTGGCTCCACGTCGTCGTAAACGGAAAGCTGGCCTGCAGCACGACGATGGTGTGCGGGTTGGCGGCGAAGGCTGCCCTGGCGATGTCCTCCTGCGCGAGCGTGAGGCTCTTGCGGTCCACCGACTCCTTGCCGTCGCTGGGCGTGGGACACTGGTTCCAGCCAGCGCCGCAGGTGGGGTGGTTGCCGATGACCACGACCACCACATCCGCCGCCCGCGCTGTCTCCGCTACCTTGGCCAGGTCCGTGCCGTCGTCGTAGGTCACGATCACTCCGGCACCGGCACGCGCGCGAATGCCCGCCAACGGCGTGACGGTATAGGGCGGGGTGCCGCTGTACCAGTCCAGCAGCACCTTGTCCGCATACGGCCCGAGCACAGCGATCGAGTGCAGCTTGCCGGCGTCGAGTGGCAGCGTCTGGGCGTCGTTCTTGAGCAACACAATCGACTCGCCGGTTACCTTGCGCGCGAGCGCGTGCGCCTCGGCCTTGTCCCATGGATCAGGAACCAGGCCTGCGCTGCCGCCGTCGTCAAAGCCTAGATGCGCCTGCGGCACCAGGGCGTTGGGATCCAGCATGCCCAGTCGCAGCATCACGCGGAACACGCCGCGCAGGTTGCGGTCGAGATCGGTCTCGGTGATCAGACCTTGCTTTAGAGCGTCCTGCATGGCTGGTTTGTAGGTGTCGAGATACTGGTTGATGCCGGCGTGGATGGTCGCAGCCAGCGCCTCCGGCAGAGTCTTATAGGCCTTATGGTCCTTCACCAGGTTGCCGAGCGCGCCGCCGTCTGTACAGATGATGCCGTCCTCGCCCCAGTCCTTCATCACCACGCTGCGCAGCACCGGGTTCTCGATCATCGCGGTGCCGTTCCAGGCGTTATACGCGGTCATGAAAGCGTTGGCGTGGCCGTCCTCGATGGCCATGCGAAACGGCACAGCGTAGTACTCGTGGAAAAGCCGCTCATCGAAGTTCGAGGAGGAGCCGCCGCGGCCGTCCTCATTGCTGTTGGCGAGAAAGTGCTTGAGCAGCGAGGCGGTTGTCCAGTACCTGCCTTCCGCTTGCAGGCCGCGCGTGAAGGCGGTGGCCAGCGTGCCGGTGAGGTAGGCGTCTTCACCGTAGGACTCCTCGCTGCGGCCCCAGCGGGGGTCGCGGCTCAGGTCCGCATTGGGCGCGCGCACCACCAGCCCGCCGCGATGATATTTACCGAAGGCGTAGCGCGTCTCCAGCGCCTCCTGCGCGGCGGCCTGTTGCAACAGCGCGGGGTCCCAGGTCTGCCCCAGGCCGCGCGACTGCGGGAAGGTCGTGGTCGGAATGACGGTCTGCTCGCGGCCCTGCCATCCGCCCGGTCCGCCCAGCGCGAGCCCGTGCAGCCCTTCGACATGGCCTGTGCCCACGACGCCCAGCCGCGGCACCGTGGGGTTGGTGCTAAAGGCGTCGACCTTCTCCTGCAACGTCATGTGCGCCAGCAGGTCCGTGATGCGGGCCTCGGCCGGAGCGGCCGTGTTCGCGTAAACCGGCACTTGCTGCGCGGCAGCCGCACAATAGCACAGGATGAGCGCCGCCATGCTCGCGCACTTCCTCACCCGGCGCATCGGGATGCGAAACTTTGCTGCACTAAAACGATTCAGTTGAGGGGATTGTCGATTCACAGCGCGCAAGCATACCAGCCGCGGCGCACACTTGCCTAGCCTGCTCCATGGAGCAGGCCGCCTGCAGCCGCAAAGTTCCGCTGTGAGTTGTATAGGGCATGGTGTACAAGGGATTCTGTCTATGAAGACCAAGCGCTCCAGTCCGGCCAGCGGCAAGCATTACCAAAGCGGCGGCCCCGCCGCGGGCAAGCCGCTCGAAGACGGCAAGCGCGTGAACCTCAAGATCCTGGCGGAGTATCTGAGCCTCTCGCCGGCAACGGTTTCGCTGGTGATGAATAACGCTCCCGGCGCCTCCGCCATCGCCGCCACCACGCGCCACCGCGTTCTGGAGGCGGCCAAGCGGCTGGACTACCGGCCCAACCCCATCGCCCGCTCGCTGCGTACACAGCAGACCTACACCGTCGGCGTCATCGTGCCCGAGTTCAGCGAAGGCTACTTCACCATGCTGATGAATGGTATCGAAGAACACCTGCTCCAGTCCGGCTACCTGCACTTTGTGGTCAGCCACCAGGGCAAGGCGGACCTCATCGACGAGTATCCGCGGCTGCTGCACCGGCGCTCGGTGGACGGTTACCTGCTGGTGAACACCTCGCTGAGCGAGACGCTTTCGGCGCCGGTGGTTTCCATCTCCGGGCACAGCAAGATCAAGGGCAACACCAACATCGTGATGGACCACGACCGCGCAGCGCTGCTGGCGTTGAAGCATCTCTACGATCTCGGCCACCGGCGTATCGCGTTCATGAAGGGCCAGCCGCATGCGCTCGACTCCGACTCGCGCTGGGAGGGCATCCTGGCCATGGCTAAACGCGTGGGCCTGACCATCTACCCGGAGCTGTGCGTTTACCTCGAAGCTAATTCGTGGTCGCCGGAGTTGGGCTACCCGATCGTCCGCGACCTGCTGGGGCGCACCCGCGACTTCACCGCAATCTTCTGCTTCAACGACATCGCCGCCATCGGAGCCATTCGCGCCATTGCCGACTGCGGCCTCCGCTGCCCGGACGACATCTCCGTCATCGGCTTTGACGACATCAGCAGCGCGGCCTACCACATCCCCCGGCTCACCACGGTGCGTCAGCCGCTGCGCCGCATGGGGGAGATGGCTGTGCAGACTCTGCTCAAACGCATCGAAAGCCCGAAAGAGGCCTACCCTGAGGTGGTGATGTTTGAGCCCGAGCTGATGGTGCGCGAATCTACCGGCGCAGCGCCCGTAGCCGCGCCGCACAAGCCCGCTGCCAGGCGCGCCCGTCGCTAGTAGCCGCTGGCCGGCATCGGCACTTGCGGCAAGGGGACGAAAGCGCTGACGGCTGCTGTTTTCAGACGATCATGAACAGTGGTAGCTTTCCGACGCCGGTCAGTCACCCATTTCCGAGCCGTGTCCCACAGCTGCGGATGGCGGGAAAGCACAGGTTCTCAAGCTTATGAAAAAGCTTCCACGCTATGGGCTTTTCCTCTTATCTCTCTGGCGCTGCCAAGCCTGTCGCGCGCCGTCGCCAGTGCGCAGCACGTGCATCCAATCGGCGTTCCGAAGAAAGACAGAGGCCCGATCTGTCGCCAAATCGGGCCTTTAGAACTCCTCTAAGCTGCTCATTATTTAACACTTAGGGTATGTGGCGGAGAGTGGGGGATTCGAACCCCCGATAGAACTTTTGGTCCTATAACGGTTTAGCAAACCGCCGCCTTCAGCCACTCGGCCAACTCTCCTGCGATGGGTTTGATTATAGCCTGATACGAGCCCATCTTCAGGAGTTCGCTCTCAATCGCCACCCACCGCAAGCTGCGCCTCGTCCCGTTGATCGCCGCTACCTACTTCATGGTCGCGGGCGGGCCCTATGGCTTGGAGGACGTGTTGGGCCTGGCTGGATACGGCCGTGCGCTGCTGCTGCTGGCTGTCGTACCGTTCGTCTGGAGCGTGCCTACCGCGTTGATGGTAGGCGAGTTGGCCAGCGCCATCCCCGCCGAGGGAGGCTTCTATGTGTGGGTGCACCGCGCCATGGGCCGCTTCTGGGGGTTCCAGGAGGCGTGGCTCTCGCTGGCGGCCAGCGTCTTTGACATGGCCATTTATCCGACCATCTTTGTGCTGTATCTGGGGCGGCTGCTCCCAGCCGCGACCACCGGGCATCGCGATGTGCTGTGGAAGCTGGCCGTGGTTCTGGGCTGCGCTCTGTGGAACCTCAGCGGCGCCCGCGCCGTGGGGCGCAGCGCAGTGGTGCTGTTCTGTGTGCTCGTCGCGCCGTTTGTGGTGCTGATTGTTATTGCGCTTTGGCGATGGCATGGGCATGGCGTGGGTTCGCTGATGCAGCCGATCGCCGCGCCAGACATGGCTGGGGCGCTCTCCGTGACGCTGTGGAATTACATGGGTTGGGACAATGCCAGCACCGTCGCGCAGGAGGTGGAGGAGCCGCAGCGGAACTATCCGCGGGCGATGCTGGGCAGCGCGGCGCTGGTGGCGCTCAGCTATATTCTGCCGCTGCTGGCCGTGGGATTATGGGGGCTGGATACGGCGCGGTTTACGACCGGCGCCTGGGCCGATGCGGCGACGGTGATCGTCGGCCCGCTGCTGGGCATCGCCGTCGTGGCCGGCGGCATGATCAACGGTGTGGGCATGTTCAATCCGCTGATGATGTCGTACACGCGCGTGCCCTTTGCAATGGCCGAGGACCGGCTGCTGCCGCAGCTGTTTACGCGGCTCAACCGGCGCGGCGTGCCGTGGGCTTCAGTGTTCTTCTGCACGGCCATCTGGGCGCTGGCGCTGAGCTTTACGTTTGAGCGGCTCATTTCGATTGACCTGGTGCTGTATGGCGCTTCGCTGGTGCTGGAGTTCGTTGCGCTGGTGGTGCTGCGCGTGCGCGAGCCGGAGCTGCGGCGGCCGTTCAGAGTGCCGGGTGGGACTTTGGGTGCGGTCGCCGCTGGCGTCGGCCCTACGCTGCTGATTGGCTTTGCGATGTATGCCGGGCGGAACGAACGGGTGCTCGGCTTGAATGCCCTGCTGTTTGCGCTGCTTGTGGCGTTGGCGGGGGCGGGGCTGTATCCGCTTCTATGTCGGCGCGATGATGGACGGAGCGATTAGGCTTCGGCACCTTCGAGCACCAGCTCGCTGGGTGTTTCGGTGCCAAACTGGCCTTCCCATTTCGCGATGACGACCGAGGCTAGGCAATTGCCGACGACGTTCACCATCGTCCGCGCCATGTCCATCAGCGCGTCGATGCCGAGGATGACGAAGATCGGCTCGACCGGCAGATGGAAGGTAGAGGCTGTCGCCAGTAGCACCACCAGCGTGGCGCGCGGAACGCCGGCGACGCCCTTGCTGGTGAGCACGAGGGTGGCCATCATGAGGAGTTGCTCGCCGATGCTGAGATGAATGCCCGCCGCCTGCGCGACGAAGATGCTGGCGACGGCGAGGTAAAGCGTGGAGCCATCCAGATTGAAGCTATAACCCGCCGGAATGACGAAGGCGACGATGCGGCGCGGCACGCCGAGCGCCTCCATCTGCTCCATCGCGCGGGGCAGCGCGGCCTCACTGGTGGAGGTGGCAAAGGCGATGGTTGCCGGCTCTGCCACCGCCGCCAGGAACTTCGCCACCGGCACGCGAAACAGCAGCGCCACCGGCAGCAGCACGCACACACCAAAGATCGCCAGCGCGCCATACAGCGTGAGCAGCAGCTTGCCCAGGTTCACCAGCACGCCGAGCCCCATGTGCCCGACGGTGTAGGCCATCGCCGCCCCCACGCCGATGGGCGCGAAGTACATCACGACGTTGGTGAACTTG